>ML788558.1:230854-283486 GCA_009831015.1 Picea engelmannii | reverse complement strand
CAAAACATACAACAAATGAGAAAACACTTGTATTACCAACATGTAAACAATGCATTTCTAAGGTACTTATAGCTCATATCGTAAGGCAACACTAGCCCTTGATTTTTGGGGTTTGTTTTGTCGGCGGATGAGAGTACATGGAGCTTCTTGATTCATTTCCCCCCCTCTATAAAGTCAAGAACTCTTTTTGAAGGGATTTTTGCAACCCGATCAATGTTCATGTTTGTTCGATATACTTCAGACCAAATTAAATCTTTACCATAAAATGTGATCTTGTCTTTAGGGACTTGCACCTCAAGGTCCATGATAATCTTCCATTTTTTGCCTTGATTACTCATTTTGTACCAATTCCTACAAGCATTGTATAAACATGTTAAGAAAAATTTTGATCCATTCACAATATTTTCATTTTAAGCCTCCTAATACAATTAGAAACGATAAACACTTAAAGTATTCAATTTATTTTCATATGGAAACATGTAGAACGTTGCTCGGAGGACTCCTCTATGTCGATTATAAACTTTAACATTGAAAAAGCTATGTGCTAATTTTGATTAAGAATTTAAAAAAACTTGTGCACATTATGTCTCTCTAAATGGTCACCACTAGATTTAAATGATATATAATCCTTTTGCATAAGCATATGTAGAAAAATCATAATGTTGAACTTAACAAAACTCAATGTATGGTGTCAAATAAAGTTGCAAACAGATTACTTGATACAATCCAATTCTGCATGGTTTATCAAATATATACACTAGTTTTTGTTTTACAATGTAGCTCACACAAATACAAAAATAAAAACAAATAAATATGCATGCAGAGTGTGGTTGAGATGATGGTTAGATAGGACTGTAAACTGGCTATATCATAGTAACTGTATTTCTCATGATTAGTACAATGAGACAGTGTAATTTTCGATGCAAATGCAAGTTAGTAGAATATATTAATGACGACATCTAGGATATATTTGATAATATGAATCAACTATGGTCACTTCATATAAAAACAACGTTGTGGAAAATAACTCAATACCAAGTGTTCAACCTGTACAAAATAGTAAAACATTTCAACATGTAAGAATCACATTTCCCATTTGTCAACACACCAGAATAAATGAATTAGTAATGAGGAAACCATCTAGAAGATAACAGGGACTGGATATATATCCCATTAAGAATGTCACAAGTTTGAGATTTACCACTAAACTCTTTTTACTACAGAGTTAACCCAAACATTGCCAATGCATATCTTTAACGGTATTACAAATCCATCAAAATTTGAAGCCTCCTGATCCATCCTGCGCACCTCTTGGGAGGAGTCCAAATATATGGCACATAAAGAGTGCACTAGAAAACTTAAAATGAACTCAATAGTTTGTTTAAAAAGAACTGCAGGGACTCTGAATTGTTTTCTGAGATGAGAGTGTATTTCATGTTAATGTTTAGAATGATTTCCATCAACAGATTTTGGTGATCTGAAACTAAATTTGCACGCCACTACATCTGATCGAACGTATCTGCGGGGTACTTTGAACTTACCAGACCATATTTCACAAGGAATTTAATTAACATAAGTGCAATGAAATATAGCTAGTTAGATGGATATTACACAATGTGCACCAAAGAATATCCTTTGAGACCTTATGGGTGCCATGACGATTTTAAGACGTGGACTGCATTAACTTACCAAACTCTGGCCAAAGTTTACCAACATATTTTAATGAAATTGTTGGAAGAAAATTGTAATACTCAATAAATACAACATGGATTCCTCTCCATTCTCAAGTGAATAAGCTAAACGTGTTGAAAAGAAACAAATCGAATCTCATATTTTATTCTTTTTCAAGCGCAAAGTTCTGGTCCTTCCGAGCAATGTTTTTATTAGCCATGGGTTTCTCTGCCTACAGAAAGAAACAAATTTGTAGCAATTGACGACATAGCAAAGTTTGAATGGAGCGAGACCAATCTGCATCTCTGTGAGCTGAATTGTGCTTTGTAAGGGATATGACAAGTGGACAGAAGTTGTACATGTGGAGGTAATTGAAGGTTGATGAAGGAATGTTGGTCTTTGTAGGCAGTCTTGAGATTATTTTTTTTTTAACCATGGGAACAGCAACCTCCCAAGAGTATATCCAACAGCTCGCAAGCTAGATATACCAATAACTTGTGACTTAGCAGGGCCGAGACGTTCCGAGTCCTACCGAAGTGAACCTCTATCCCAGGGGTCGTCTACCCTTCCAGAGACGAGTCTGGAGATTATTATTATGAAGGAACATGTGGTGCTCAGGAGACTTGCGAGAATTGAAGGCCTAGCATGGATCTGTGATTGAAATTGTATTTAAGTATCAGTTAAATAAGGTTGGGTTAATGACGTTAGTAAGAGTATACACACTCTTATATCATAAGATCGTAAAACCCTCGCTTAACTAACTGAATTGCCTGCAAGAAGTGGTACTTGTAATTGTAAGGTAAATACATCAAACAAATGATTTCTCTGGTTCACAAATGTTTTTTGTAACTTTTTTTATTCTGAAATTTATACTTATCTTGTGACTTCGATTTGGATCACTTATCTTGTGATTTCGATTTGTAATTTATGTCCGCCTGGCTGGGCTGGATATTTTGTTCTTAATTTCCCTCCTCTTCAAATAACATCCAGGGTGCCGACCACTTATGCAGTGCAAACACTAAGACGGAAATTAAAATAAACGATGCCACAAATACAACTCCCTCATACTTGTTCTTTGGAGTCATAAATAGTAACAGAACTATATATAGCGGAATTGAAGTCCCAGTTATGAACATCGGAGCACATGCTCTCCATAGGCCATCCATCTCTGATACGAATGGCTGGCGGTGATTCCAAAATCCTACAGCAATCTAGCCGCTAAATGTTGATATCAATGATAATTTAGCGGAGTTATAATGTAGTGTGATGCTCAGAGTTGCTCATTTATATCTATTCCATATGCTTTTCAAGGAAATTCCAGTGTTGAGTCGGCCATCGTAAAATTTTAGTATTGAGTTGGCCATCGTAAGATATTTTTTCTCAAGGTTAGACATTTTATGCAAACTAAAATTTATGAACGTCACATATTTTATGAAAAATTAAGTTAAATTGTAAGAAGAGAATCTAAGAGTTTCCAGCATAGTCCATGCTTTTTGCATCAGCAAATTAAAAGAAATGGATAATCTTATTCAAAGTAACTCGACGGACAAGGAGTTTTAAGAGTGTGATATATATATATTTTTTACAGCCAGTCTAATTTAATTTTTTTCCATACATTTCATATATCTATGAAAAAAGTTGGTAGAATGACAAAAAGTCGGTAAGTTGGGATAATGGTATGAGTCGTGAGTTATTTATTTAAAAAATAATTATATTCAAAAGTAGATACGAAGATCACCTCAATTATTGAGGAAATAAGTGAGAGTGGAGTCCATGGTTAATGGGATTTACACTCCCAAAAAAAACTTTCATATATCAATGTTACACTCTCAAAAAACCATTTCAAAGATCAATGTAGTTATAAAAAATTAATTACAAAGATTGTTTAGAAAATCCTAGATACTTCTAAACCTACCTACACCCATATATTATATGTATCTCATGGTTGAAAAACTTCATCGGGCGTATGCTCGAAAACGCTCATGTGATGATAATTGTCTTTCCCCAAACGGGTATTGGGCAGTTGATGAAAGACATTCAGAAGAGTTTGGAGAAAAATATTGTAGAAGGAAGCATGAGAAATGGGGGGACTGCTAGCGCCACATCCCAACCCCATCTCCACCATGTTTTCACGAGCAAGCACATACCCATTGTGACTGTAATTATCT
The DNA here is from genome assembly GCA_009831015.1 of Picea engelmannii. NCBI lineage: Eukaryota > Viridiplantae > Streptophyta > Pinopsida > Pinales > Pinaceae > Picea > Picea engelmannii. The sequence continues at coordinate 279,647 of ML788558.1, read as the reverse complement.
TTTTTGTTTTTTATGTTCTCTGGAAATGTAACTGTAATGGTGATATAATAGGGAATGTAATAGTTAAAGGAGAGAAGTAGCACGACTTCCATGTGTTGCTACATATCATGTGTCATGCATTCTCTCAAGAATCGTGTTGTCATTGTACTAGAAGTCTACCATAAGTGGGATGTTTGAGAATCCTCGTAGAAATGAAAATAAAGAATGACTGCAAATAATAATGAATGACAATGCTATATAAAAAATTTATGCTTTGGGGCACAAACTTGAAAGATCAAGATATAAATTTGTTTGCATTGAATATGCGTGTTTGTAAAGCATCCAATAACAAAATCAGAAACTTGGCAGGGAATAGTGAAAATGTCCTTCTGGTGAAATCCATAGACATGCTCATCTTCTTGGAGCAAATGGAGGAAGAGTGGGTGGTTAAAATAGCATATGGGGATCACAAGCCGCATATGTTCCTCTTGGGCGTCCTTGACGTACACTGCCAAGAAGCCCTTCGGAATGTCTTTGGGAGGATACCCACTTTTCTTGTCATTTTCCTCCACAAAACTTACACAATGACATGATAAGTGGCAGCCAATATGCCTTTTTGTACGAGAAAGAAGATTCGAGCAACTACCATAGGTATTAATGTGACCTGTATGTAGACATATATTTTCATCCTACCCACTCAAATTTGGATGCATTGTCGGCGTGTTTGCACGAAGAGGAGTCTCCTGGCTGAGTGAATGGTTGTGAGAAGTATCACTCCCATGAATTTGATTATTTGGCATATAATGTGATATGAAGCCCTTGCACAACACAAATTCTCTCTGGAGCTTTATAAACTTGCGATGTCAGAAACAACGACTGGTTCCGTGGTCCACTTGATGAAGATGCATGCAATGTCATCCAATAAGTGAATTTCTTCAAGAGACAGTGCCACTACAATTGCATATTCAACTACTGCAATAGTGAATGGTTGCGTGGGCTATGCCACAGTGTCGCTGCAACAATAAAATAGGATTTGAAACCTGGTTTATTGTTCTTATTTTTCTTGGTAGGAAAATAATGAAGCAATAAAATAAAGCTCCAATTAAATGGACAGAGATATTGTAGCGACTTACTTACCAGAGGGCTATGCCTTATAGCCTTTCATCTTCGACAATAATTATATAACAAAGGTCGAAGTTCGTTGCAATAACTCATGGAAATCATCAAGGGCTCGTATCTGCATCATGTTAAATCTAGACCAGCAATCATCAAGGCCTTGTCTCTGCATCACGTTAAATCCAGACCGAACCAAACGGTTGATTGAAGCCAAAGATATTTCGTCTACACTCAAGTTGTCTTTCATGGCATTCACATGCAAATATCTTTCGTCTACACTCAAGTTGTCTTCTGTGGCATTCACATACATTAATAATAGGTGTGTATCAGTGGTCATACATTAATGCAGGTATGTATCAGTGTACAGTGGGTTTGACATCGCAATTTTCCTAAATCTGACTTGAGTTGAAGTAATGAAGGCTATATAAATGCTCAGGGGATACTGCATAGAAATCCAAAACGTTTGAACAGGCTCCTAGTGATACACACTATTGAATTGAAATATTGACAGCAACCTTCGCAGATTGTGAACATGGCTTTCATTGTAGCAGGTAATTCTCCCTTGGTCTTCGTCTCCTGCAGGTCCCCCTTTATTTTCGATAAGGGTCCTTCGTCTCTATTCAAGAGGAAACGGCCACAGAGGATGGATGTTACACTCCAATCGTCGGGCTTGAATGCATCGTGCGTGGCCATGGAGCATCCAATGGAGATCAATGTGGAGGGTTTTCATTATGCAACTTTGTGCAAAAAGGGTAGGCGAGAATTCATGGAGGATACCCACAAGGCCATTGTCAATGTTCTTGGTCATTCCAAACATGCATTGTTTGGCATCTTTGATGGTCATAGTGGTAGGAAAGAGATGAAGAGAAAGGGCACACTCTTTGGCTTTCAAGGAGGGGCATTGAGGACACACATTGACATTGATTAGTGTAGTCACCGTTGGATTCTTATGCTGCCAAGAACCCGCATGCTTGCATGTTTATGCGTGTCAATGTTTCAATTTTTATTTATTTTCAAATTGTTTTATAAGTATGAAAAATACTAAAAATATATTAAACATACCATAGGAAATTATGTCTTATCACAATGCATTGGCCAATTAAAAATTCAAAAATTCCAAAAATAGATTTTATTTTTTAAAAAATTAAATTTTATAAATATTGTGAAAATAAGTTAAGTAATTGGTTGTGAAATATTTTAGGGAACTCCAAAATACACCAACTAATAAATCAAAATGCATGGGTTAATAGGCATTCAACCATGGTTGACTGCCAAGCGAAAGCTATAGTCCCCACCTTGGCCAAAGGCAGGGACTAATAATTGAGGTGTTTTGTCTTCCGTTATGAAGTAATTGTTATTGGGTTAAATAAAATTGGATTAAATTATATGTTAGATTTTGTGTGAAGAAATGTAAGAGCTTGAGCTCATCTACCCAAATAAATTATTGTTTTAGTTTTGTATATGGGTTTTTGTAGTTAACAAAGTAAAATCGCATTCTTTGATTTAGCTTTTGAAATATGTTTTAGATATGCTAAAGATGTTGATTAGGTAAAATGAAATAAAGAATTTTAAGGAAATAATATTTGTATATTATATTTATTTTAAAACATGGAATTAGTTTAATTGGTTCTTATTAATTCCCAAACGGGTTGTATCCAATGGTGGAAAGTGAGGATTTTTTCACCGTTGGGTAAGATTCAATTGCAGTGAGAGTTTTACCTGGAGCCATGGGGGCACCTTGAGGTAGTGTTTGAATGTGTGGTTGCACCTAGAGATACTATATTAAATGGTATCATGACCCGTGCACACATAAGTGGATCAAAGCCCACCCCCATGTCCTTCAACTTTTTTTTCCCCGAGATCTAGAGAAGTCAGTGAGGGAGTGCATTGTTAAGACACGTTGTAAGTGAAAGTCACCGATTCGAAACCCGGGGATACCTCAAATCCATCCATATTAAGGGTTGTTGCGGTCTAGGCCAGATGCGATCCCCGGGTGATTTTGACGGCTTAGATTCCCCTGGGTCGTGAAATCTTAGCCACAGGCCAATCCCACAAGTCATGGATATTTAGCTAACAAAAAAAATATGGTTCTTATTAATATTAATAAATATTTGATTAGTTTTGAAATTTTATACATCAATATACCGAAAATTTATCAAGAAACCGCCACAAAGAGTCTACAACCATCTTCTTCTTAAAAAAGATTTGTTATGCAAATTTTTTGTAGATCTTGCATAGATCTATCTTAACCTACATTAGTATCTAGAAGTTTCATCTTCTCAATGCTTAATAATAATACCTTAATAATAATATCAAGATTAAGTTGATACACAATTACTTTGCAATCACCATGATAAGTTGTAATATATTATTCTTACTCTGCAACCACCATGATAAGTTGTAATGTATTATTCAGATGATAAATTTCAGCATTCTAAGCGAATTTGAATAGATACTAAATTTGATAGAGAAAATGTATCCCCAAATATGATAAATTGAATGTATCCCCACACTCAGATATAACAGTGCACCATATCGAAATCAAACTACAAAATACCCTTCACTAAATTATAAAAGAGGAGTGTATCACAGCTACTTTCCATTTCCTTATCGTGGACTAGGTATGTTTTAGCCATATCTACTATACCTCGTATTCCTCGACAAGAAATTCCATTGTCTTTGTAACCAAACAGACACAATGTGTCAAAGATTAAATCACTCAATAGGATAGTTCCATATAAATTAGCATGAGCTACCAAGGTAAACGAAGATTTAAATTCAAAATAGAGTATGCAATCTATATGTTGGAATAAATTAAAAGATAGAAAATTGTAAAAGGAAAAACAAAGGAAATACTCATTTAAAACAAAATTACTATAATCTCGTAAAATACATTATATTTTAAGAGGAAAAGAGTTTTTCTTTCGCACACCTTCAGGGCATCATCTTGCATCCCCAATTCATTTACAATGTAAAAAATTATCTTAGTAAAAGAAAATAGATGACAAGCATATATTTTCACTGTGCATCACACTAGGGCTTTGGCAATAAGAAAGTCCCCAGTATAACCATGAAATGAATCTTTGCAATTCATCAGAAATTTCACTCTATCAAACGCCAATCATAAAGTCCAAAAAATATCCCAAATTTACAAGAAAATAGAAAATATCAGTTGTATGCAGATACAACTCTGGAATAGAACCTAGAATTTATGCTAAGGCTTCCTCCATGAAGCTAGAATTTATGCTAAGGCTTCCTCCAAGAAGCTAGAATTTATGTTGGTGCTTCCTCCAAGAAATATTCCTTCTCTAATGTGAAGGCTCATGTGGGGTATGTATAAGAAAGAATCCCTCTTCCTGGAAAACGGTTGGGATTGTGTACCCAAGCTTGACACACTCGGTAACAAGGCCCTGAAGTTCTATGAAATAAGTAAAAAATAGACGAAAAACAGATATACGCACTTGTGCATCATACCATGGCCATGGAAATAAGTAATCTCCCAGTATAATTGCAATTCATCAAAAATTTCAATCTATCAAACAAAAACCATAGTCCAAAAAAATCCCAAATTTAGAAGAAAAGAGTGAATACCCTATGTATGCAGATCTAGCTATGGAATAGAACCTAGAATACCCTATGTATGCAAATACAGCTATGGAATAGAACCCAAAATACCCCATGTATGCAGATCTAGCTATGGAATAGAACCCATAATTTATGCTAAGTCTTCCTCCAAGAACTCTTCCTTCTCCTTTGACGTGAAGGCCCATGTGGGGATGTATAAGAAAGATTCCTTCTTCTTGGAAAAAAATTGGTACTGTGTGCTTGAGCCCGCCCCATTCAGTAACAAAATCCTAAAGTTCTATGAAAGCATGAGAAATACCCTAATTCCCCTTCCCACTAGTTATTTCCTTTTAGCATTACTAACCTTTTGTGTCCCTCTAGATTAAATGAGTCAGCCCAAATTTGTTGGGTAATTTGACCCCCAACAAACCATCTTTAGAGTATGAAACAAGACATCGCAAGTCGTCCACTGCCAGAGAAAATAACTCGAAAATCTTCAGTGTCAACTTAAAGCTGAGAAGTGCAAGACCCCAATCCGCGTCCTGCTCAGTGCACATATGATTATCCCTCACATAAACTTCAATGTAACTTGTATTCAAAGATGAAAACGCCAACAAAGTAGTGCAATAGTGTTGCAGAGGGAGCGATTTAATTAATTTCAAATAGAAGCAAATATTTAATGATGATAGAGGGGCGATTTCGAAGGGATATCAGATAGAAGCAAAGAGTTAATGATGACAAAGGGGAGGTTTCCAAAAACCTGTCAACTAATAGGTTTTCGTGAAAATATATCCCTAAGATATGCCTTCAGCATAATAATAAAACGATGATGATGATGGTTAAATTTCACAGAGAACAAAATTTGTCTATCACCTTAAGAAAGGTAGGAGATTACTTGGAATTGTTTAAAATGTTTTTTTTTTGTAAATAAAAAATGGTTTTATTGCTTCAAATTTTTGTAGTAATCATACATAATGGAACCATGTCTGGAGGTATGCCACCCGTTCTTCCAAACAAGTGGAAACTAGAACAGGTGGTGACTTGTTGTTTTTTCCGGATCATGGCAAAAAAGTGTCACATGTTCCGCCAAACAAATGGAAACCGGAGCAGGTGGAAGTGAAGTTTAATGTCTAAACTGTCCGAGCAAGAGGAGAGAATTCTAAACAGGAAAATGTAAACTTCTACAATATTTTTGCAAAAACATTGCATAGAGATAAAAGGAAAAGGACTAAGCATTGGATGAACCAGTGAAACATTTGTTGGAATGAGTTCCACCATGAGGAGTGAAAACTTACGGTTGTGCACATATCAGGCACCATTGTTGGCTCTAGGAACTCGAGAGAACATCATATAGAATGTCAATATGGTTGTTGTAGGGTATGCATGTGTAGTTTATCCTGCATATCCCTTCACATCTCAAAGATGAGTTCCAAATGTTCTGGCGCGAGGAGACAAGTGGATTGTGAGTCCCAGTCCAAAGTTGAGGAGGGAGGTGGAGTCTACGTTGTGTTCATTAATCTTCCATTTAAACATGATCTAGTAGGTAGCGGAAAACATTTACAGAATAGATCAAACACAAAACGCAAGAATTTACGTGGTTCACCCAAACATTGGGCTACATCCACCAAGAAGGTATCGGTTCTCTTTCTTATTCAAAGAAGGAAGATTACAAAAGGCTCACACATCCCTCCTATCATCCTCTATGGGCATACATAGATTAATAGAAAATTACACAAGAAACTAACTCAATTAATGTGCTCCTATTCTTGGTCTCGCAGTTACAACCAACGCTGAGAAGTAGGGGGAATTCATTGTCACCATTTAACAATCTCCACCTTGACAACAATTAACCTAATACCTTGCTCCTTCTTTGTTCATCACCTTTTCTGAAAGCCAATAGAAGCCAAGCACCATCGTAGCTTCTCTAACAGTACTAGTTTGGTGAACATGTTTGCTCAATTCTCTTTTGTATGAACCTTTTCAAGAGAAACTCCACCTTCATCGATGACATGTCTTACAAAATGGTACTTTATAGGAATATGTTTAGTTTTATTGTGGTAGGATGGATTCTTGGCCAAGTGAATAACACATTTACTATCACAAAATAGCTTTACTTTGTCCTGCATCCTTCAAAACTCACCAAACAAACCTTTTAACCAAACCATCTCTTTGCAAGCATGTGAAGCAGCTATGTATTCTGCTTTTGTAGTGGACAAAGCAACAATGCTCTGTAGATTTGACATCCAACTAATAGCTCCACCTACAAGAGTAAAGACATATCCTGAAGTTGACCTCATTTTTTCCAAATCATCTGCAAAATCAAAATCAACATATCCACAGACAAACTCACAACCACCATTATAGGTGATACAGTAATCAGTTGTGCCCCTCAAATACCAAAGCACCCATTTCACTGTTGCCCAATGCTCTTTTCCTGGATTTGCCATATATCTGCTGACAACCCCAACTACATGTGAAATGTTTGGTCTTGTACTAACCATCGCATACATTAAACTTTCTACTGCATTAGCATATGGTATTCGAGACATATATTCATTTTCTTCTTTTTGTACTAGGACATAAACTTGAAGAAAGCTTAAAATGGGAAGCGGAAGGTACAAAAATTGGTTTCACACTGTTCATACCAAACCTCAAAAGTATTTTCTCGAAATACTTCTGTTGTGACAACCAAATCTTACCATTCCTCATGTCTTTGAATATCTCCATGCCCAAAATCTGCTTTGCTACTCCTATATCTTTCATATCAAACGTCCTAGCCATTTGAGCCTTTAACCTGTTGATCTCAGTTATTCTTTTGCTTGCTAAAATCATATCGTCAACATACAATACTAAGATAATGAATATGCCACTATTCAATTTCTTAAAGTAGACAGAATGATCATACTCACTCCTTGAATAATTCTGGCTCATCATGAAAGAGTCAAATTTCTTGTACCATTGTTTGGGTGACTTCCTCAGACCATACAATGATTTCTTGAGCTTGCAAACAAATTTCTTGTTGTGATTATGAACGAACCCTTTAAGTTGTTCCATGTAAATCTCCTCATCCAAATCTCCATGTAAGAAATCAATCTTAACATCTAGCTGCTCCAACTCCAAATCAAGTGATGCAGCCAATGCTAACATACTTCAAATTGAAATGATTTTAACAACTAGTGAAAAAATCTCATGAAAGTAAATACCTTCTTTCTGAGAATATCCTTTCGCAACCAGCCTTGCTTTGTACCTTTCCACCTTATCATAAACATCGTTCTTCATCTTGTAGACCCATTTGCAACCTACATTTTTTTTGTCTCTTGGAAGTTCTACCAGGTCCCATGTGGCATTCTTCTCTAATGCCTTCATTTCTTCTTTCCATTTATCATTGTTAGAACCCTTCACAACTTCCTAATAGCATGAAGGTTCATCATCATTAGTACTTAAAATAACTGACGAAACAAAATCATTATACCTTCTTGGAGGATTTTTGACCCACGTAAATCTCCTTAGGGAATTTTGTGGCTCATCCACATTTTGTTGATTGTTATCATCAACCATGTCTTCCTCTGCAGGAAAATATTCATGAACATCTTTAGAAAATTGTTCATTTTCACTTTCATCTGTATTTGAACTGGTTTCAAACTAAATCTGTTGATACTTAGGTACTTCTTCCTGTTTCATTTGAACATCTACATCTGATTTGATGAGAGATGATTCATCAAATATTATATCTCTGTTAATTCTGATCTTGTGGGAAGTAGGATCCCACAACCTGTACCCCTTAATACCATCACCATATCCAACAAAGATAAGCCTTTTTTATTTTGGATCTAATTTAGAACGCTGATGTTTCATAATTAGAGCATAGGCTTCACAACCAAAAACTTTAAGATTAGAATAATTACAAGGGTGACCTTTCCATACCTCTTCAGGAATATTGCACTCTATTGTTGTTGATGGTGATCGATTCACCAAATAAAAATTTGTAGTTATTGCTTCTTCCCACAGTTCCTGCTGCAAGTTGGCATTACTAAGCATACTCCTTGCTCTCTCTAGAAGAGTCTTGTTCATGTGTTCAACAACTCCATTTTGATGAGGATTATAGGCAGTGGTTTTATGTCTATCAATCCCAAACTCCTTGCAATAGTTCTCAAATTACATTGATGTAATTCACCACCATTATCAGTTCTTAAACATTTAAGGGATCTACCAGTGCTCTTTTCCACTAAAGCTCTAAATTGCTTGAAAACAGTAAATGCATCAACCTTTTCTTTCAACATATAGACCCAAACCTTCCTAGAGAAATCATCTATAAAAGTTACAAAATATGATGATCCTCCATATGAAATAGTAGGGGATGGTCCTCAAACATCAGAATGGATATAATCAAGGATTCCTCACTGGTGTGTCTTCCTGTTTTAAATTTCTGCCTATTCTATTTTCCATAAATACAGTGCTTGCATAAATCTAATTTTAAAGACTTTAGACTAGGAAGCAACTTGCGATAAGATAATACCTTCAATCATGTTTCTTTCCTATGGCCCAACTATTGATGCCACAGTTGAACAGAATCATTGTCATTCTCAGATACAGTTGTCACATGATCTGACTTGGTTCTTCCTTCTAACATAAACATGTTACCAACCTTCTTCGCTTTCATAAACAGTAGGATTCCTTTGTGGACCTTCATAACTCCACCTTGAAAAATACTCTTATATCCTCCAGTGTCTAAGACTCCCAAAGAAGTTAGGTTCTTCCTAAGCTCAGGTACATGTCTCACATCAATTAGTATTTTAACAGTTCCATCAAACCTCTTAATTCAAATGCTACCAATTCCCACAACTTTACACGAGATATCATTTCCCATGTAAACTATTCCATCATCTATGGACTGGTAAGTAACAAACCAATGTCTATGAAAACACTTGTGATTTGAAGCACCATAATCTAATAACCATTATTGATCATGACGTGAACCAATATTAATTGATAAAACTTCATCAGACATACTTGAACCTGTTGTTGAACCTGTTTCAGTTGCGTTCACTTCCTTCATTTCTTTTGGAGAGCCGTCTTTGGAGGCTTGTTGTTGCTTCCAACAGTCCTTCTTCAGGTGTCCCAATTTTCCACAAAACCAACACTTAAGCTTGATGTTTTTTCCCTTCGACTTTGAACGAGAGAAATCCGTCTGACCCTGTCCTACCTCTGACCATCATCGCCTCAGATGTAGAGGTTTCTGAATTGGTTTTCTTCCTTGTTTCCTTAGACAGTAGTGCTCCAAAAATAACATCAAACTCAATACTTTATGTTGTGCTGAAAATAATAGAGGTAACAAAGTGATCCCATGACGTGGGAAAAGAACACAATAATGTAATTGCCTTATCTTCAGATTCGAATTTTACTCCCATGCTAGTCAACTGAACTAAAAGAGCATTAAAAACATTTAAATGATCATCTATTTTCGTACCTTCCTTCATGCACAAATTGTACAATTGTCTCTTCAGAAAGATCCTGTTCGTCAAGGATTTTGTCATATACAAGCTTTCCAACTTCGTTCGTAAACTGACTGATGTCTTCTCTGAAACAATGTTGAACAGAAAATCATTGGCCAAGCACATATGTATGGCACTCTGTGCTCTCACATCGATCTCTTCCCACTCTTCATCTGTGATGGTCACGGGTTTCTTCGATTTTCCCACAAGCACCTTCGCAACGCCTTGTTGCACTAGCAAATATTGCATCTTGACCTTCCAGATCTCGAAATTGTTCTTTCCATTGAACTTCTCGATTTCAAATTTAGCACTCTGAGTTTTCTCCATTAACAAAAGAAAACACTCCAAAACCACTGCTTATAAAACCAAGCCCTTTATATGAAAGATAATCGTATACTTAAAAATTAGACCCAAAACTAATGGTAAAAAGGTTTTTTTTTTAATATTAAAAATAAATATTTTATACCTTAATTACACCTTTTACCAAATCCATAAAAGTTCAACTCTTTAAAAAATTAATATTTAATTCCATAGGAGTTCTAATGCGTATGCGTATGCTTAACATACCACAAATAGCCACATGCCACAAATATTTGAATGCAAGGCGAGTCAAGGACAGTGTCTTCAAGATCTGGATAGTCCAAGCCACCATGCACAGTTCTTGTTCCGAGCAATCTCCTCGGCTTCAGAGCAGAAGGAACTGCATGTCCAAATGGTGGGAGAGCTATGTTCTCGCAACGAACTATGTCAAAGGTTGATATTCGAGACCCAACGCGCTCTAAGTATAGAGACCCAGCGCTGATGTGTAAAAATCTAAAAATTTCGTAAGTTAGAGGGAGATCAATGCTCCCTTCTCTAGGGGTGCCAAGCGCTGACTTGGAAACAACGCCCCCTTCAAGCATATAGCAGATCAGAAACTTATGGTGGGTTTTTAACATAGTGATACTTCACCCACATAGCGGTACTACACCCATGCAATACTTCACCCACGCAGCCTCTCCAAACGCAACCTCTCCAACACAGCGATCCCACGCAGCCTGTAGAGGAATTTGGTTCATACAACGATCTCAGTCGCGCCTCGTCTGCAGCTGCAAAGACAACGCTTAACAAATTTACTGTTGCTCCTTTGTTGCAGCATGATTTCGCTAATCTGGCATTTCTCCTGCTCTCTATAAACTCGCGCTCAGCACCATAGATCTGGCCTCACGGATCTGCAATAGCTCTGATACCAATTGTTAATAAATATGCCATTAAAACATGATCTAGTATGCAGCGGAAAACATTTACAGAATAGATCAAACACAAAACACAAGAATTTAGGTTGTTCACCCAAACATTGGGCTACGCCCACCAAGCAGGTATCAATTCTCTTTCTTATTCAAAGCAGGAATATTACAACAGGCTCACACATCCCTCCTGAATACATAGATTAATAGCAAATTACACAAGAAACTAACTCAATTAACACATTGGGCAGTCGACCAACGAGATTTCTTCCTTAATTATGCAAGTCACCTAGTCCGAGGTATAAGTTGCACCGGGGAAGGAATGGCTGGTTCTAGCTGGGTCATGGGGGTCTAGAACAGTATACAGAAGGGATTTCAGCGGAACAATAATTAGATTTGATGGAATATCTTCTTCTACAATGACCATTGGAGGCTCGTCGTGCCCCCCATCCTGGCATATCATAGAGGTCGAAGACGCCTATGAGAGTCTACGAATTCTTCGTTGCCTAGCAGCATAGTTGTATCAGGAGGGCCCTCTCTTGGGCTTACCACACTCCTGTGGCATGGTGGTGGAGATGAACCAAACTCTGAGTGGCATGAGAATTCGCAGAGTGGAGAGAATGATGGGAGAAAATACAAAACATAAGATCTGAACCAAATGGAAATACCCATAACATACCCATAGGAAGTGGAGGGTTACCAAAGGAGCTCAAATGGCCTTGTGCATGCCTCTTGTACCCATCACCATCTGCCAACCTTGGTACATTGAAGGAGCCATTAAACTTGTGTGAGAGAGTTGACGTGTCTGCATTAATGAGCTTTGAATTTTTCCCTCCCTACGAGAAATGGATGTGAGGGCAACGACAGGCGCAATTAAGTCAGGGGATTGCGTGTTGGTTGCATGGAATTGTTTAAATGTTATTGGAATGCTCTATAAGCATTAGGAGAAGCATTCCAATATCACTATGGTTTTGATTCCTTAGAAGGTCAGGAAGGTCGGTGTTGTGACAAATATCTTGAAGCACTGTGTGAGAAAGTTATTTTCGTCTTCAACCCTCTTGGTGTCTCAAAGTTGACAGGTTCTTTCATGCCATGGTGTTTTGGGGATTGTGCAACACCGAGTTTCACTATGAAACTCATGAGAGTTAGTTCTTATTAAATAGAAACATTGATTCTCTTTTTTACACTAGTCAAAACAAATAAATACTTTTGATCTTCAAGATCGGGTTTAATTACTATAATTATAATTATTATATAAAAATAATTATATGAAAACATAGAAATCAATATAACCACATATTAACATACTACATCTACTAAATAAAATTTTAAAAAGTTATAACTTAATAAGGTTATTATATAATATAAAAAAAAATCTAATTCAAAAATACAAGCCATTATAATAAATATAATAAATAAACAGTAGATTATTATTATAATAATTGTAATTTTTTATTAAATAAAAAACTTGCTTAGTATTTTTAAATTGAAATTGTTGAAAAAAAATAATTGTTTAAGAAAATTATAATGTTTCGGTAAATCTATGTTGATTTTTGTTTTTCCTGTTAAGGACTAGAGACAACTTTGAAGGGTATTTTTATGGGAATTCAAAAAATACCCTCTGTGTTTTTAAAAAGGTGGTGATCTTTTATTTCTCCCTAATAATTATGTCCAGACTTATAAACAATGTTTTGATCATTCATTACACTAATGCCTAGAGTGGAACACAAAAACAATAGATTGAAAAGAAATATTTTTTAAATCATAAAGAAAGAAAATAGTTCCTAACATTGTGTCATATCCATCTCCATATCATGACAAGACACGACGATATATCTGAAGAAAAACAAACAAAACAAAGAGAATTAAAGATGGTCCTTTCATAGAACTTTAAATGATTTAGAAACTTTCATATTATAGGAATGTAAAGGAAACTCATTCTTGAGATTTCATGCTTAAATAAAAGTCTAAAACCACAAAATTCATGAGCCCCAAAGATAGCTCTATGTGGGATTTCAAAAATAAGTACACATTGACTCTTCAATATCAAATAAAATGTGTGCAACAACTCGACACTAGACAATATTGTTGATAATTAAATGAGAAATAGGAAATGCATTCACCCTAGTGTGTTGGGATAAATCTCTCATGGACCATATATCAAGCAAGGGTAACCTGGAAGACAAAAGAAGTGATCAAAAATCAGTCTTATATACAAACAACATTATGAATGACAAGACTGGATTATTTGCGTGATGAGAAAGAATAGAAGTGAGGGAAATGCTTCAGACAAATGTTTTTATTTACAAAAATGAAAGTAGAGAGAGCCTTTTGTGACTCTTTTGCATTCTTATATAAGAGGGAACATGTCCAGCAAAACCATCATAGTTTTTTCTTCGATATTCAAGATTATTGTGGTTTAACGATTTCTTTTAATGCATCGTTCAACCACTTTTGAATATATTCATGTAACGAAACTATGATTATCTCGTGTTTTACCTTGATTTTGAATATCTCATCCTCAATGCTCTTCAACATGTCTCGTTGTTGATGCACTATGGATAATTGATTTTCATTATCATTTTCTAAATTGACCAACCATTGCCAAAGTTCTTCTTTTGGAAATTTTACGAGATCGTTGAATTCCATTCCCCATGCATCCCTTAGGACACCAAGTTTTGTTTCCATATGATCCTTATTTAACAACGTTGAGTCCTTTATCAATAAGGGACCTTCTAGCTCCTTTATAATATCAAGAACTTTTAAGAATAGTGTACTTTTATTTGCCATCAGATAATCACATGTGGCACTCAATTGTTGGAGAGTATCTATTCTCCCCATCCAACCAACATGTATTTGCTTCAACCTGCTTTTAGAAGGGAGGTCCTCCTTCCATCTCACAAGGTCATCCATAATGTATATTCTCACCATGAATGTGCTTACTACGTTCCTATAGAAAATATCGTCGTTTCGTAGATCCTCATGTAGATATTCCCTAAGAGTGTGAATCCTTCTAGATATGACACCATCTTCGACAGTTATTTCCTAATATTCCCACATAATGTTGAGTCCTTTATCAATATTTTCAGCTATATATCTCATAACACCTATGAGCAACTTGCAGCATTGTTGACCTTGGAGCTTGATCTAGCCATTTCTTCAGGGATCTCTTCAGGCACCATCATAGCTAATGGTTCTACAAATAATGGCTTTGGGCTAAGGGAATATTTGATTTCCCTTACCCTCGTCTTCAATCTCTCATTATATATTTCTTTCTTCATTATTGAGGGATCTAGAGCTTCACTTGTATCCTAATGAAACTTGAGAACTCCTGAAGATTTCAAGCCCTTGACTTCAACTTCAAAGTTCCATTTCTCCATCACCTTTTTATCCTTCATGTTAACTCTCTTGATATGGAGCTTCTTGGACTATTTGTTGTAGCTAGCATGATACATAGTCACAAAATCTTCCTAAAAAATGGTTGGCCCTTCTCAAGATGAATCCTCTCCTATCAACTTGCTTTCAACTAATTGTACAACAACACATGCTAGTTTGTGATTGGCTTCATCATGGGTCCTTTTTCTTTTGGGAATAGGGGAATCCATATGTGCTTCCTCCAATTCATATTGAGGGGGGTCTCAACCATATCCATCACCCACACATCCCCCCTTACTCTCCTTTCTACCTGCATTTCTCTCCTGATCCTTATGGGCTGAAGAGGGGATTTTATTGGGATGATGCACTATGCCACCCTCGACACTAGCTATGGATCGATACCTCTATCTATGTTGTGATTTCTTGTCCCCTTCCAAGGGAGAGACCTCTACTGTACCAACATTTGAAATCACCCCAATATATGCATCTTCATGAATAGCTTGTTTCTTTCTCTTAGGAGTAATATTTCTTGGTGTAGTTGTCACCTTTCCCTATACATGTGATTCTTCATTGTCATTTCCTCCTTCTAAAATTTCTTGCACCCCATTAAAAATTGAGTAACCAATTGCTAACATATGGGATACAAAAATACCTTCAGGATCAAATTTGTTGAGGGGTTTTTCTTCTTTCATATTAAAGAATTCAAAGAATCCTACCATCTTGGTGACAGTTGATGAACTTTTCAATGTAATCCCAACAATTTTAAATGGCATCGAAATAAATTGTTTCTTCCTCTTCTTGTCAAATCAAAGGACCACATCCTATATTGTCTTCACAACCCATACACCATAAATATGTCACAAATAAATCAAGGGAGAAGAAATGGTTTCCCTTTGAAACCAAAGATCCTTATGTATGTGAACTTGTCTTCAAATACACACACTCCTTTCCTCTTGAGAAAATCCATGGCCACTTTTGTGACCTTGGTTGGCTCAGTCCCTATGAGCATGTTTCTACACTCCTTGACAAAGGAATCCTTTATTTGGTAAAAAAAATTGGACCTTGTGCTTCCAAAGTGTGGGATACCTAAATTGAACGAGGTCTTCCTCAAAATTGGAATTTACCTTTGGGGGCATGTCCTCAAATTTATTATTGTAGGAAAGAGATAAGACCAAATAAGAGGTCAAGTAGAACCTCTTGGTCTGAATGAAATTAGACAATCGATGGGAGATCTCGTTTGAGATGACTTGGGCCCAATAAAAAATGATGTCCATCTTTACTAAGTAATAAATTACATATAGGACATACCAAGGGGCGTCTGTTATTGAGTCTTGACCCACCAATCATGAAAAAAGTCAAGAAAAATATTTAAAAGGATGAGCCAACATGCATGTGTTGATTTTGTTGATTTTTGAGGCTTTGACCATGGGTTGGACTAGAAATTCCTTGAGTAATCCCATGCCACAACCTTGGGCATCCAAAAAGGAATCAACTTCCAAAAGATTCAGGACTTTGTTTGGTGTCGAGAGGCATATAATCCTTCTGAACTTGTTTGTTGTTAAAGGGATAGGATTTATTCCTCTTTCATTAACCTAAATGAGTTGATGATTTGAATCAAATCTCTTAGCACACCAAGTATCTAGTTCTCTGAAATAAAATGTCTCACGGACGCATCCATCTTTTACTATTCCTTACGTCTAGGATTTGTTCTTAAGGTTGTTTTCCTGAGACATCTTATAATACCACTTATAAGCTATAGACCACTAAAAATCCCTACATTCACAAGACAATGAACACATAATTTTTGTAGCATCGCCCACTACTAAACCCATAAAACATTTATCATACCATTAATTGAAATACAATGCATCATTCTAAAAAATCCATACATTTAACAACAATAATTTAAAAGCATGAATGCAGTAAAATTACCATTCACATTGTAGCATACAACTGCTTAAAACTCAGAGTAAGCACATGGGAAAAAATCCCATAATCAAATGCAAGCATTGAGGATTTACATGCAATAATATAATTATGAACGTAGCCAATTATACAATACATAGTAGCATATAATTTACTCAATAACAAAGTATTTTCATAGCAAATAGAACCCATAAATATAAAAAATGTAACAAAGATAAACACTTATATTTAAACCAAATATGAAACCAGCTGCAAGGGATGGACGTTCCACCCAACCATATATTTTTTGCTCCAAATCTTAGCATCAAATCACCCCCAAGTTGAGGCTATGAATCCACAAGAAAGGGTGTCTCTCCACTATCCACTCATTGCCCAATTGTTTTACCCACAAAAAAATGATTTTCCTATAGTTATCTCAATCGTCCAACTCTCTTCCCCTCAACCTGCACAACCCAAGGAATGGGATCCCCCTTCACTACAAACAATTTGTCAAGCTTTCCTACTTCCCTCCAAGGCTCCAGCATAGATTAGCTAGGAATCTCTCTCGTTGGGGACTCTAAGGATGTCAACTGCGAGGAAAAAATCACAACATCAAGCTCATTGTTGTAGGGTAATTTCTCTCACAAAATATCAATATACAGGCCTAACACCCTACTTATTCATGCATTTTAAGCTCCAAATAGCTACCACACATTCTCAATACAGCTTCTTTCAAGCTTCCATGCTATGCTCTTCCTTGTTGTCCAAAAAATTTAGTTGTAAACTCTCATCTTTTTTCCCAATAAATTTTCATTTTCCCTCAAGTAAGTTGACTCTCACACTCCCCAATTTTGATTTTACTTCATCCCCATGCTCTCAATAACTATGATATGTGACTTCTCACACCCACTCTCTTACATGTATTCAATTATTAGTCTCTCATACACTCAAAAGGGAAAATTAGAAGGTTCACTCAAAACAATAATTTTAGGAAAAAGGCTTGGTATTTAAGACACATGAATAAAACCCCCTTAGACCCATCATTTCTTGTGAAAACTCAACCCCCCTGTCTCTATCCATGTCCATCTACAGTTGACATCACATTTTATTTATGATTTTTTCGATATACAATGTTTACATATTACATCACTTGGCCCACGACCATATATCATATCTACATTATACATCACTAAAATGGGATTAAAAATAGAGATGTTTCATCCCCCTCCCCCCTACAATTTTTCATCATCCCCAATGCATAGAACCATACCAATATAAATGTACAAGAAAATCACATCATAATACTTAGTATTTTTTTTCAGTTCACAACTCTCGCAGTAGTCCCAACCATAAATCTCTTGTTCCCCTCAACTTGCACAACCCAAGGAGCATGTATCGTCTTCTCTCCATCATTGTCCCTCGGTTTGTACCATTCTCCTTCTAGGCATCCATTGCAGGTTGGCCAGAAATCCATGAGATGTGGTTCCAGGAACTCCAGCTACCAAAATGGAGCCTTGCACACTTATATACAAATGCACATTTAGTTTTTTTCAAAATTTGAAAAAAAATGTGGGTACTCCTCCAACATGGTCTTCTTGTGTTCCCACATAATTTCTTTGAGACCATAGTAGGTCCATTGAACCTTTACCATGTTGATAGTTTTGTTCCTGAGCACTTTTCCTTTTCGGTCCAGGATGCACATTGGTTCCACTCGAAATTCCCCTTCAAGTTCCACCTAGATCACAATATAATCAATTTTGTGGTTAGGATCAGGCACATATTTCTTCAATAAAGACACATGAAACACATTGTGAATTTTCATGGATGTAGACCATGCAAGAATGTATGCAAATGGGTCTGTCTTCTCCAAGATTTCAAATTTCCCACAGTATCTCATTGCCAACTTTGGGAAACTTCTCAATCTTAGCGAGCTTCTTTTTTCTTTTACTTTTAGAAACATATACTCTCCCACTTTGAATTCCTTATACATAATATTTATATCTACATAACTATTTTGATTTTCCTATACAATATTTAAATTATGTCTAACCTAGCCATCTACTCTTCCATTTCTCTTGGCGATTCTGACCCAATAATTTTTCTGTCTACTGGGTTATCCTAATTCACTAGCATGCTGCATTTGCTACCATACAAGACCTCAAACAGACTTATATTCAATGATGCTTGATACCTATTATTGTGAGAAAATTCAATTAGATTGAGGTAGTCTTCCCACTTGGAAGGGTAATCTATTACATACGTTCTTAGCATATCCTCAATTATCATGTTAGTCCTCTCTATTTATCCATCTGACTCTGGGTGATATGTTGTACTGAAATTTAAATTTGTCCTAAATCCTTTAAACAACCCTTTCCTGAAATTTGATGTGAACTTGGGATCTTTTTCAGAAACAATTGCCTTGGGCACTCCATGTAGCTCGAAAATTTCCTCCATATAAATTTCCACAATGTTGGTTGTCTTGTGAGTTTTCTTCACTAGAATAAAATGTGCATCCTTATTTAATTTATCCACCACTACCATAATGTAATCATGTTTCCTCACTATTCCATGTAACTTAGTAATAAAATAAACTATAACAACTTCCCATTTCCATTCAGAAATTGGTAATGACTATAGCAGTCCACCTAGATGTCTATGCTCAACCTTTACCTTTTGACATTCTAGAATCTAGGAATCTAGCTATATAATTAGCCACCTATTTCTTCATTCCTAGAAAAAAGTATTGGCTTTTATAGATACAATTGATTTATGATATCTTAGGTGCCCAACATATGGCAAATTATGCATTTCTCTCAGCGCTATATTTTTCATCTCTTTGGATTTTGGAACATATACTTTGCCCCTGTACATCAGGAATCCATTCTCTTTCATCACAAAATCTTTAAACTTCTGTTGAAAATTACCTTGTTATAATTATTCTTTTATTTGCAAATAGTGTTGATCTGAATTTGCATTCTCTAAAATTATGTCTTTTAAATTATACATATACGTGTTAATGGTTGTAGCATGAATCTCATGCACTCTCCTATTAAGTGCATATACAACTTTATTTTACTCATATTTAATATGTTTTATATCAAAGTCATATTAACTGAGGAATTCCAACCATCTAACTTGTTTGGAATTCAAGGTTAGTTGTCCAAATAAATATTTCAGACCACTATGGTATGTTCTCAACTCAAATATTTTTCCCATGAGATAATGCCTCCACATTTTTTAGGCATGGACTATGGTTGTTAGCTCTAAATCATGTGTGGCATAGTTTGTCTCATGTTCTTTCAACTTCCTTGATTCATAACATACTACATGTCCATTTTGTGTAAGGACTCCACCAAGCCCTCCCTTGCATGCATAAGTGCATACAACATAATATTCATCTAGATCTGCAATCTTCAATATTGTTTCACTTGCCAAAATATTATTCATTTGTTGAAATATTTCTTCACATTCATAAGTCCATTCAAATTTTACACCCTTCTTTTGCAAAGAAGTAATTAGGTTTGTAAATCTTTGAAAAACCTTTAATGAATCATTTATAATAATATGCAAGTCCCATAAATGATCTGACCTCTATAACATTCTTTGGTGACGACCATCCTCTAATGACCTCTATCTTCTCAAGATCAGCTACTAGCCCCTCCTCTGAAATAATATGGACCAAGTAATGAATCTTCCTTTGATAGAATATGCACTTAATTAAGTTGGAATAACATTGATTCTCTCTCAATACTTGGAGCAACATCATTAAATGTTTCTCATGTTCCTCCTTTGACCTTGAGTAGATGAGTATATCATCGAAGAAAACAATTACAAATGTGTCCAAATATTCCATGAACACTCCATTCATCAGACACATGAAGACAACTAATGCATTTGATAGTCCAACTGGCACCACCACAAACTCATCATTTCCATATCTTGTCTAAAATGATGTCTCACTGATATATTGTTATTTAATTCTTACTTGATGATAGTCTGGCCTCAAGTCAAACTTGGAAAATATTTTTGCACCCTTCAGCTGATCAAAAAGATCATCAATCCTTGGCAAGGAGTATTTTTTATTTACAGTAACCTTATTCAGTTGTCTGAAATCAATGCACAACCTTAAGGTCCCATCCTTATTTTTCACAAAGATCAATGGGGCACCCCAAGGTGACACACTTGAGCGTATATACCCCTTCTTCAAAAATTCTTCAAGTTGCATCTGCAATTCCTTCAACTATGGTGTGCCCATCCTATAAGGAGTCTTGGACACTGGGGAAGCTCCGAGCACCAAATCAATGTCTCTCTTTCATGGAAACCCTAGTATCTCCCCAAATACATCCTCAAAATATTTTAAGACTGGATGGTCTTCAACACTTGGAGTTTTATATTTAGTTGTCTCTTCCATTTGGGATGCATAAATATTCCATCTTTTCCTAAAACTCTTCTTTAATTGCATGATTGAAATTTCTTTAATAGATATAGGCCTTGGAATCCCTTAAAATTTTATTGGCTTCCCTTCCTCATTAAGACAGGTGAATTCCTTGTTGTATAAATCTAGGACAACATGATTCTTTTCCAACCAATCCATACCAATTAAACAATCATATCAACACAAAGATATGATGTTCAAATCCACCTTTTTTTCAATTACATTCATGTCCATTGGACAATCCTTAACCATCTCAATAATCCTTCTCTAAGTTCATGTGGCTAACTTAACCAACCAAGATTTCACATTTTTTCTTCTTTGCAAATGAAATATTTCAACAAGATTAGGATTTATGTAACTATGGCTCGCTCCAAAATCAACTAAAATTATTGTGGGTTGATTATCAATCTTA
The DNA here is from genome assembly GCA_009831015.1 of Picea engelmannii. Lineage (NCBI taxonomy): Eukaryota > Viridiplantae > Streptophyta > Pinopsida > Pinales > Pinaceae > Picea > Picea engelmannii. The sequence goes on along the minus strand of ML788558.1, from coordinate 258,143 downwards.
CCTTCTACTTCAATCATGGGATATTGGTATTCTACTTTCTTTTTGTCCAAGGCTGCATAAATCCTTGGCATGCTTTTGCCTATGCCCTCAATTGTATCAGTCTCTTGAATATTTTGAACATTCCTCATATTTTCTCCTTTGTGAGGGAAATCCCTGTACAAGTGGTCTCCCTCACATCTCCAACATTTTATGGGTTTTGTCTTGGCCTTTCCCAAATGAATATATCAAATTAGGCTCATTATGTATTGACTTCCCTTGCTAATATGCTTGATAGTTTTTTTTGTAAAATGGTGGCTAAAAACCTTTCTTTATTTGCTTCATATTTCCTTTCTTTTTGTCATCCCAAGCCTTTTGGAAAGTTGGTCTTCCTCTATTCTACTCATAAAGGTTATTTTCTTTCCTTATAGTCTCTTTCAATGTATTGGGCTCATCATAATGTATCTCATCACTCTAGAAAAAATTTATCCCATTCATAAATATTTGAATTTTAACCTTCTCATCCTTTATGAAGTCAACATACTCCAATAATTCAAAGAACCTCCTCTCATACTCCTCCATTTTCATGCTTCCAATATTGAGTTCAAATAACTCTTTAATATTTTTATCATAATAATTATCTGACAAGTATTGCTGCTAGAAATATCCCTTAAAATGCCTCCATGAGATCCTATTTTCATCAATTTTCTTAACCTACTTGAGATGATCTCACCATGTCGTTCTTTTTCCTTGACGGTGGTAGGCTACAGTTTTGGCTTCTACATTTGATGAGTAATCGTTTAACTGGAAATATTTCCTCATTCCCAACAACCAGGATTCAATCTCTTCTCCCTTTCTATGTTCTCCATCAAAATTTGGTGGCTTGAGCTTCCTGCGATCTCCTTTTAAAGTATTTGAATCAAGCCTTCTCCTCTTTTTTCTGACAGTGGACACACTTAAGCTACTCTATGGACCTAAGCATGCATGTGTGATTCTAGTTGATTTTATTTTTGAATGATGATGTCTTATCACGGTCCTTAATTGCCTAAATTTCCCATGGTCATCCCTCCTATCATGAGATATGGATGTTGCCACTTTCCTAGAACTAGCTACTTGTTTTATGCTATAATCCCTATTGACTTGTCTCTGTACCATATTCATACTCTATAGTAGCTCTTCCTGATCCCTCATCATATTTACATTGTCTTCCCTATATCTCTACACTTCTTTCTGCAAGATTTTCATAACTTCAGCTAACTCCATAGGCTTCACCCTACTTCTTCCATTGAACTCATTGTCTACATTTCCCATGATGACATGCATACCTCTGACCTCCTCCTCATGGTTGTAAGAACCTTAGGCATCCTCTGTATCTCTATTTATCATATAGGAACCAAATATGATTTCCTATACCTCTAATTCTGTAATAAATTTGTATGTAATAATTATTGTTAGAATCATGCATATTGTACTTAAACATTTCATTAATTAAATTTCAGGTCATTCTTCAATTGAATTTATGAGACATCTAGATGCATTGGAATCCAATTTTGATTGTTTAGGTACATTCTCCTCTAAATTATCTTCCCAACAACTATACACATGCCTCATTCTGAGTTCTAAGATAAATATTACAGTCTTTTGAAGTTTGCAATTTCTTCTAATTCAATTGTGTTATGTTTTCACTTGCTACAATTTATCTAAGAGACCATTTTCTGCCACCTATAGAAAAAAAATGGTCAGGAATCAGAAAAACTCTTATATCAGGCGTAGATAGAATTTATGATTTTTAATAACAAAAAAAAATAGATTTGGAATCTGTTGCTCTATTCAAATTCTGTATAAATATAGAATTGACAACTTCGTGCTTTCTCACTTTCTCCTTTAAATTATCTTTCCAACAATTATACACATGTCTCATTCTGAGCTCTAAAATAAATATCATAGCCTTTTGAAGTTTTCAATTTCTTCTAATTCAATTGTGTTATGTTTTCACTTGCTACAATTTATCTGAGAGACCATTTTCTGCCACCTGTAGAGGAAAATTGGTCAGGAATAAGAAAAACTCTTATATCAGCAGTAGATAGAATTTATGATTTTTAATACAAAAAAACATTTGGATTTGATATTTGTTGCTCCATTCAAATTATGTATAAATATATAATAGACAACTTCATGCTTTTTCACTTTCTTTGAACTTAAAAATTTTAGCCAAAATTGGCTATCTCCCAAACAAAGCAAAAATGGGAAAAACTACCTCGAGATAAAGTTGTCTTGATTGATGTGTAGGAAAAATTTGTTTGAATAAATAATTTTTTCCAAATTTTTGATCTGGCATCCCTTTTCCTCCTCCGAAGATTTCAAAAATCCCCAAAATGTTCCCAGAAATAGTGGATTTTTCCATGTTTGCGTAACCCCAATTCCCACACTAGCCTCTTCTGAATTTCTCCAAGAGACCAAATGGGTATCTTTGTGCCTTCTTTTTGGACTCCTTATAAAATTTTCACCTTCATTTGGGCCACAATTACTGAGTACGACCCAAACCTTTGAAAGTCACTAATTCACGGTTTTCAAAAAAATTAAGCAGAATTATCCAGTGGCCCTCACTGGCATTCTTGTATCCCTCATTATTGTGGAGACACACCTAAAATTTCATCTAATTCCAGGTTAAAACGCTCATATTATGCCTAAAACAAGTTTTTGGCTCCAGATTTCTTTGGTAAATTGTTTGTTTTCTCCTTCCATTTGTCATGTTCTCTTTCTTGTCTCTCTTTCCTTATATTCGTCTTCTTTTCTCCCCTTTTCCCTTCTTTGGTGATCTCTAAAACCCTTCATCGACGATTCCCTTTCACTTATGTTTGGACTTTGCAAAAAGTTTATGAACCTGGACTCTATTGGCCATCAGCTATTCCCTTTCACTTTTTTTTGGACTTCGCCAAAAAATTGTGAACTCAAACTCTACCGGCCATCGATGATTCCCTTTCATTTTTGTTCAGACTTTGTGAAAAATTTATGAACCTGAACTCTATTGGCCATCTACGATTTTCTTTTCACTTGTGTTCGCACTTCATTGAATTCTGAAATCCATCGGTCATCAGTGATTTTTTTGTCACCATTGTTCGACCTTCGCTGAAATTCATCGAGCTCTTAACTCCATTGGCCATCAGTGATTTTCTTTGAAGAACCAACTTTTGTCCAATAATTTTTTCAAACCTCAAAACTTATAAATTTTTACCAAACCTAGGATGAATCTAAGCCATTGATTTTGAATATTAAAGTGATCTCAACCATTGATTTACTACACTCCAAACTTCACCAAACTTCTCCAATCCTACAAATGAATTTTGATCGTTTATTCTTAATGTTAAATGATATGGGCCATCGATTCTCCAAACTCTTCAATCATAATTAAAAAAAAAATGGCCACCCAGGCCAAATTTAACTCTCCAACCTACAGATCGATGCCATTTATCATCTCTCCAACCACTATGAGTGAAATTCGACCTAAATTTGCTCGGTAATTTGGGAATTTTACTAGGGATGATTTTAGCTGCTAAATTTCGATCATGGGCTAATTTTCCATGGTTTTCCCAAAAAAAATATTCGTTATTCTAAAAATTATTCACCCAAATTTTATAGGATAAAATTATTTTACCTTAAAAATCGCCAAAATGTTATACAAACTATATACAATCCTTAGAAATTTGAATATTTTTACAAAAATAACGTCAAACATTTTATAGTTGGAATATGAAGGATTATTAAGGTTCACCAAGGTTTCTACATTTTAAAATAAATTTCCATCCTTAAAACCATCCTCGAATTTCACTCTGGTTCCACAATTTTCTCCAAATCTGTCATAGATGAAAACTCTACAACAACAAATTTACCAAATCCGCACTTGCTCTTGGCCCATATGGTTTCAATGTTGAACCAAAAGCTCTGATACCACTCTGTATCATCCCCCACTACTAAACCCATAAAAATATTATGATACCATTAATTTAAATGCAACAGATTATGCTAAAAATGCCCATACATTTAACAACAATAATTTAAAATCATGAATGCAGTAAAATTTATATTCACACAACCATATACAACTACTTTAAACTCAGAGTAAAAACACAACAAATAATCTCATCGTTAAATGCAAGCATTGAAAATTTACATGCATTAACAACATTATGAGCATAGCCAATTATACAATACACAACAACATATAATTTACTCAAGAACAAAGTATTTTCATAGCAAATAGAACCCAGAAATATAAACAATGTAACATAGATAAACACTTATATTTAAACCAAATGTGAAAGAGAATACAAGGGATGAACATTCCACCCAACCATAGATTTGTTTCTCCAAATCTCAGCAACAAATCTAATCTATAAATTGTCGTGTATATTCCACTAGAACAATTTTCCACAATAGATCTGATAAAAAAATTGAAATCTACACTATGAAGGTTAAATTCCTTTAGATTTCAAAATACTTAGTTACTAATTTTTTTCTTATGCATGAAATAGATCAAATGAGAAAAATAGAGAACAATAAAATGCAATCACACACCATCCACAAGATAACACAAATATTTTCTCTGTGAAACCCTTACGAGAGAAAACCCAGCTAGAAGGTGAGGTTGCTCTGCTCTCTTTTCTCTGGTATGGAAATAATGCAAGTACGAAGGAGAAGGAACTCTCTATGGAGTTACCTAAGACCTATGGCCTATTAGGATGCTACAGAACATTAACCCCCTATGTTATTCTCTCTAATTTTCCCATGCCCAATTGTTCTGCTCTATTATGGAACAAAATGCAATAACATAGAATGGAATCTCGTCTCCTAGCGGCCTGATATTTCACTATTAGCCCGATAACCATCTAGAGGTAGGTTTTTTACTTCCTCAACCCTCAATTGTGGTAGGGTTTTTAACCTTCTACAATCTTCTTGAAATTACTAACATGGATAGCCCCATATGCATGAGTAATGGAGGTTGATGTGGCATCCTCTCATACCATGGTGGTCAACATGATAGGTCAACTTGCAGAAATCATAACTTTTGCATACGAACTCTGATTGACGCGCGGTTTGCACCATTGGAAAGGTTTCAGAGTGTATAACATTATTAAGAGGGTGGGAATAATTTTTTGATACCAGAACACCAAAAAACATCATTTAATGCCTAAAAATGGATTTGCAAGGTTTCAGATCCCACTTTTCCAAACTAGGACTTGCCACTAAAATGACCTTGGAAGATGATTCCTCCAATTTTGTTTCCACTCTGAAAGCATCAAGATAGATGACCAATAATATAATGATACAATTGGGATCATACCTCCCCATTTAGAGAGGGTTTTGGTCCCCAAAATATCTACTAAATGAGGTGAGGAAATTTTTTCTCTCCCTTCTCCCTGGAATACCACTTTGCTTTTCCTGGAAGTTTTACTTTCAACCCAATCTACCAAAGGTCATGTTTCCCTTGTCTTGTAGTTATAGACCTATTCTAAAAAAATACATCATCTGCTAAATCTACCTGAGCATCTAGTGCCAAGTCCTTTATGGAAGGTAGGACTTTCTCCTCCTCCTAATCCAACATGGAAGGATCATAGAGTTTGAGATTCTCCACATTCACTTCTGAGTCAATGCGCATGTATCAGGGTATACTGAGTATGTAGGAATTATCTCTCACCTTTTCCAATACCTTAAAAGGACCATACCACAAAGCCTTGATCTTCTTACCAAGACCTTGTAGCCTTTCCTTATTCAGGTGTAACCATACTCTATCTCCCACTCTAAATGTTCTCTTTGTTCTATGTTGTTCATGTCTAGCCTTGTACTTTTCCTGTGAATTATTTAATGTCTCTTGTACTTGCAAACGGATCTTCTTGATATTCCCAACAAATTTGTATGCTTTTAATGCATCTCCTCCCTCACTCATCCTTATTTTCCTTATACAACACCTAAGGGTGAAGGTGGAAAATACCCAAACAAGTTTCAAAAGGTGACTTAACAATATAAGTGTGGATTGCTCTATTATAAGAGTGTTGTATTTAGATCATATTTTCATCCCAGGTCTTCAGATGCTTATGATTGTAACCCCTCAAAAGCTACACCAAATTACTATTGACTACTTATGTCTGCCATATTTTTGTGGATGGAATGTTGTAGACCTCTTCAACTTAGCGTCCATCTTCTCCCACAATGTAGTCCAAAATGCACTAAGAATTTTGGTATCCTTATCTGAGATGATTCTCCTTGGTATCCCAAAGTGAACCTAGACCTGTTCAAATAACTTGTTTGTTTATTCTTGTCTATTTATGGTCTTTTTACAAGGATTGAGAATGCACTTTCATTGAATCTATCAACTACCACAAATAGATAATCATTCCCCTTCCTAGTTGTTGGAAAACCTCCCACAAAATCCATGGAAATACTTTTCCAAGGTCAAGAGGGTACATGTAAGGGATGGTATATACCTTGATTACTGTTACTAGGCTTGATGGTACAACAAAGTATACATCCTATAATATGCCTTTCTACATATTCATGTATTATGGGCCAGTACACATACCTATGTAACTAGGCAATTGTCTTCCCAACACCAAAATGTCTTGCAACCTTGGAGGTGTGAGCCTCTCTAATAATCTACAATTGTTTACCTTTAGGAATAGAAAGATTATCGAGCTTGCATAGTAAACCATTTTGGAAATGATATTCAACCTTTTCACCACCTTCTTTTGTATGAATTTGGCCTTGTAGTTGTTGAAACACCTCCTTAAATTCCTCATCTTATGTGTATGCCTCTTTATATGCATCATGGGTAAAAGGTTCCATGTGCATCATAGTTCCTAAAGCTGTAATATTGGAAGTGGGTGGCCATGAAAGCATGTCTACCAACTTATTTGTTCTACCCTTCTTATTCTTTATGACCAAATAAAATTGTTGTAAAAACCCCATCCACTTGTAATGCCTGGTTTTTTGTACCTTACTTTGGGCCTACAAATATTCTAGTGGTTGGTGATCTATGTAGATGATGGTCTCCTTTCCCATCATATATTGCTTCAACTTTTTGACATCTTGTACCAATGCATAGAGCTCCTTATCATAGGTAGGGTAGTTGAGAACCACCCCATGAAATACTTCAGAATGATAGCAGACATTCTTTCCTCCCTGCATTAGTACTGCTCCCATGGTATACCCACTTAGATCTATCTCCAATTCAAAGGGATTCTTCAATTTTGGTAGTGTGAGCACTAGTACTTGAATGATCTTTCTTTTCAGCTCATCAAAGGCCTTTTGTTGATTCTTCCCTCATAGGAAACTCTCCATTGGATGTCATGACATGGAGTGGTGCAACTACCGATAAAAATGAAGCTATGAACTTCCACAAGTATTATGTCACCCCAACAAAAATACTAAATTCAGTGACATTTGTAGGAACTAGCCATTTCATGATGGCCTCCATCTTTGCAAGATCTATCTTGAGCTCCCCTTCACCGATCACATACACCAAATACTGCTAAGAAAAATCACATTTCTTAAGATTGGCCAGAATTTGATGCTTCATCAGAGTCTCTAACACCTACATAATATGTGAAATATGCTCCTCCCAGGTAGCACTATAAACCAGTATATCATCCAAATAGACAATAAAAAATGAATCTATATAAGGGCTTAAAACACCATTCAATTGTCTCATAAATGTAGTTGGTGTATTTCATAAACCAAGTGGCATAACCAACCACGCATACAAACCTTACCCTATCTTAAAGGCAGTCTTCCAAGTGTATTCTTCTTTCAAATCATACCTGGTGATATCTTGGTTTCAAATCCATCTTAGTGAAGTGCCTCACATGTTGCAGTTGGTCCAATAGATCATCAATCCTTGGAAGAGGGTATTGATTCTTCAGTGTAAACTTGTCCAATGCCCTATAATCGATAAAGATTCTCCAAGTCCTATCCTTCTTAGGAAAAATTATTATGGGTGACCCACAAGGTGAGGTACTTGGTCGAATCACACCATACTCCAACAACTGTTGCAACTGCTTCTTCACTTCATTCACTTCTAGAGCAGACTATCTATACATCCAAATATTTGACAATGGATATTTTAGCAATAACTGTATTCCATTCTCCACATCCCTCTTGGGTGGTTTCCCTTTACGCTCCTTGAACACTCTTTTATATCCTTGTAGAAACTCCTCCAACTGATTTTTCTACTCTTTAGTACACCCTTCGAGGGATTCCTTCACTCTCATTGACTCATCATCAGACTTATTTTATCTTAATAAAATAAAAATGTATTTCTTGCTAGAAATAATCAACTTCTTGGTTTGGTTGGAACTTACCAGTGAGATCTTTGACTTGCCTTTATGAGCATCGATGATTTAGGACTTCTCATCCCTAATCATTCGGTATTGGTTATCTCTCTACATGAATATTGTATCCCTCATATAGATGTAAGGGCTTCCAAACACTACTCCAAATACATCAAGGGATACTACGTCCAATTCCACTTCATAAATAAAATCAACAATTATAGCAAATTTAATATTACATTGTTATGTTACCTTTATCTTTGCATCTTAGTTTATCAAACCTAATGGATAGGGGATAGGATGATCATGAACCTCCAATCCAAGATTTTAGACTAGATCTGTTTCTATGAGATTATCTTGTGAACCACAGTCGAACATAGCACCTATCTTGGTCTTATTGACTTGAATCTTAATGGTGAAGAGCTTGGTCATCTCCTTCTCTTCTTAGTGATGAAGGATACTCAGATTCACCTCCTTCTACACAGAGGTGCATAAAATATTTTCATCCACATTTGAGCTAATTTCATCTTGATTACTTGAATCTGTGGCTAAAATATTTTTTTTCTTTCTTTCCCTTTTGTGGTTCTTCAGTTTCATCTCTGGATGCAATTTCCAACATTTTTCCTTGGTGTGGCCATCAATGTTGCAATTATTGCAATGATTGTTGGGATCTTTTTACTGATGTGTAGTGGCTATTGTCTTCTTATATTTTCCCCCTTTCCACTTCTCCTTCCCATCCTTGGAAGCTTCCTGGTGCTATTTTTGCTTTGAGCCACTTGGTTGCCCCTTCTTTTGGCCTATGGTTTCCAGGTATTATGCCTCTACACACACCTCATCCACTATCCTTGGCTTGAAGAGCATCACCTACTTTCATAGATGACTATGTAAAACCCCCGGGGACTTGAAGAGAACATTTGGGTTCTTGGGAGAGATACCTAGCATGATGGCCATCTTTTTGAACTCAGTGGTGTACTCATGTACATTCTCCCCCTGCCTCTTCCTGAAGTAGCGCCACTGAATCTGTTGGTCCTCTACATACCCGATAAGGTAGAATTGGGACTTGATGAGCATTTTTAAGTCGTCCCACCTAGTTACTAGCAGATCACCCTCCATCCTAAGTGTTTTTGTATGGATTTCCCACCAGGTTAAAGCATGGCCCTATAACTTCAATCTAGAAAATGAAATATTTTTCTCTTCATCTATATGGTGAATGTTAAAATAAAATTGTAGTTGTTGAAACCAATGACTAAGTTTTAATGCATTGATATCACCTTGGTGTAGATTTATTTCCACTTTCACTTCCATATTGAATAGGGAAAGTGAAGGGTTCATGACACTTGAACTTGACTTCTCTTTCTCAGATTATTTTCGCAACTCATTTCTCGAGTCTTCCTAATCTTATGATTTCCCCTTCAATATATGCTCTCATTTAGAACCTTCATCATCTCTGAATGGTATGATCTTACTTGCTAGAGGCTCCATGACGAGGTTCATATTGTGACTGATGTCAGCAACTTGCGTTTCTAACCTCTCAATTCTCTCTTGTGCTATATCTTGAGGGTTTTTATGAACATACTCATCCACCATGGCTAGGGTTTTCACAAATTCTCTTTAAATTGATTCCTGGATCCTGCAACTTTCCACAAATACCCAAAAGAAAAACATGCTATGATATCAATATGATCTGTAAACTATCGTGGATATTCCACTGAGACAGTTCGCCACAACAAATCTGATAAATAAAACTGAAATTTACATTGTGAAGGTTAAATTCATTTAGATTTCAGAATACTTAGTTATTGGTTTTCTGCTAATGCATGAAACGGATAAAATGTGGAAAATAGAGAACAATAAAATAAAATCACACACCATCCACAAGATAACACAAATATTTTCTCTGGGAAACCCTTATGGGAGAAAACCCAACTAGAAGGTGAGGTTGCTCTACTCTATTTTCTCTGGTACGGAAATAATGCAAGTACAAAGGAGAAGGCACTCTCTATGGAGTTACATGAGACCTGTGACCTATTAGGTTACTGCAGAACATTAACTCTCTCTATTATTCTCTCTAATTTTTCCAATCCTAGTTGTTTTTCCCTTCTATAGAACAAAATACAATAACATAGAATGGAACCCCTTCTCCTCCTAGCAGCCCGGTATTTAACATAGCATGATAGCCATATAGGAGTAGGTTTTTTACTTCCTCAACCCTCCATTGTGGTAGAGTTTTGAACCTTCTATAATATTCTTGAAATTCCTTGCATGGCTAGTCTCATATGCATGAGTAATGGGGGCTAACATGTCATCCTCTGATACCATGATGGTCAACACGATAGGTCAACTTATGAAAGGCATAACTTTTGCATACGAACTCTTATTGACACACTATTTACAAAATTGGAAAGGTATCAGAGTGTATAACACCATCAAGTGGGTTTGCACAAATATTAGACACCAAAACCCCCAAAAATTCCTTTTAATTCCTCAAAATGGCTCTGAAAGGTTCTAGATCCAATTTTCCAAACTGGGACCTGCCACTAAAATGACCTTGGAAGTTGATTCCTCCAAAAACAATTCCACTCTGAAATCATCAAGATATATAAAAAATAATATAATGATCCAATCTAGATCAAATTCACCCCCAAGTCGAGGATACAAATCCATAAGAAAGGGATTCTCTCCATTGTCCACTCATAGGCCAATTTTTGTACCCGCAACAATTTGATTTTACTACAGTTATCTCAATCCTCCATTTGTCTTCCCCTCAACTTGCACAACTCAAATAATGGGATCCCTCTTCACTACACATAGTCCCTTAGGCCTTCTCACTTCCCTCCAGGGCTTTAGTATGGGTTGGCTAGGAATATTTCTTGTTGGGGACTCCAGGGATGTCAATTGCAAGGAAAAACTCACAACATCAAGCTCATTGTTTTAGGGTAATTTCTCTCACAAAATCTCACTCTACAAACCTAATGGCTTACTTTTTCATGCATTTTCATATCCAAATTAACAACTACCACACATGCTCATTATGGATTCCTTCAAGATTACATGTTCTACTCTCCCTTGCTATCCAAAAAAATTGGTTGTAAAACTCTCCTCTTTTTTCCATACGAATTTTCATTTTCCCCCAAGCAAGTTGACTCTCACACTCTCCAATGTTAATTGTACTTCATCCCCATGCTCCCAATAACTATGGGATGTGACTTTTTGACACCCACCCTCTTACATGTATTCAATAATTGAGATGTCATGTACTCAAAGGGGAAAATTAGAAGGTTTGCTCAAAATAATAATTTTAAGAAAAAGGCTTGGGATTTAAGAAATGTGAATAAAACCCCCCTTGGACCCCTACTCTCTTATGGAAACTCAACCCCTGTGACTTTGTACATGTCCATATGACAATCGAAATAACATTTTATTTATTTATTTTTCAATATACAATTTTTACATATTACATTGCTTAGCCCATGGTCATATATCATATTTACATTATACATCACTAAACTGGGGATTAAAAATAGGGATCTTATAGTTTCTTCACAAAACAATTATGTCTTCTTCTTTTTTCACCATCTTTTTCCCCTTTCAATGCACTTGGATAAGTTTGAAGAGTACATGTATAACCTTGATTTTATGTCTGATAAGTACCCTTAATCATAAATTAGGGGTGAATTCATTGTTCTTATTTGCCCCTTTGTATGATTGGTGCATGTTGTTTATTATATGGTAATTGTCATTTGTATATATGATGATTAGGGTGAATATGCAAGAATTAATCTTCATTAATTAACAGTAATCGTTCTCATCATGTCGGATCTGTGAGATGGATATGCTTGGATTTCCTCGAGAAAACCAATCATATCCTACCTGGAAGATAGGCATATGATTGCATGGAATGCAAGTTAAGGAATTGGGAGTATAACGTGGCATGTGGGTTGTAAGAGGAATTATGATGTGGGGGTGGGGGGACATCAGGTCATACATCCACATGAGCCTCCTAAAAATTTGAAGAAAAACTAAGTATTAGAATGCAGGTTTACAAGTCGCAAGAATGCAGGTATGAGGGTTTGCGGGTATGCATGTATGCGAGTTTTTGGGTCATCAAGATATGGGTATACGAGTTTACAGGTTGCATGGGTGTGGGTATTTTATGAGGATTTCATATCATGCCTCTGCATGGTAGACTTAGGATTGATGCAGGATGTGGATACAGGGGATTTTGACAAGGGTATTATGACCCTGCATCTGTACTACTAAGAGGTTCGGAAGTGGGAATCCACAAAGGAAAAGCATTCATGGATAGAAAGGTAAAATGTATCAACAATCCCTCAACTACAAATTCCATTTAAATGATATGACAAGGAAAAAAAATAATAACCATAAATATTAGGCTTATTTTATGATTGTGTTATCATGAAGCTTTTATATCAAAATTAAATAATAATTTTATGTTTTTAGAACTTTTTCTTTTAAATTATCCTTTTTTTTTTTTCTTCTCCGTTTTTTCCTTTATTTATTTTTAAAATTTTTTCTTCTTCTTGATATCTGGTACTAAATTCTTATAATTTTCTTGCAGCGGAAGGATTATTTCTACCAAGGTTTACAGGCCCATGGTTTTAGTAAACCATTGGCCCATGGTATTTCCCTATCATATTAAAAAAATTACAGTGGTAACTTTTTACAACTTTTTTACAAGTGGGGTTGAAGCCAAAATAAAAAGTCAATGACCTAAGTCTTTTGGAGTAATATTAATTCAACCAAAGTCAAAAAATATTTTAGCAAAGTATTAGTTGTGTAAAAGATACTTATAAAGGAAAAGTATTAGTTGTGTAAAAGATACTTATAAAGGAAAAGTAAGAAGAGAGGGTATTAAAATAAAAAGATAATTTTTCATAAATTACAAATTTATTTAAATAAAAAGTGATAAGGTTTAAAAGATAAAGAGAATTATTAAAGTTGCTTAATACTTTTTATTAAATTGGAAGGAAACCAAAGTAATATTCAAGCTATTCAAAGGAGAAATATACATTTATAAAGGAGACATGTATTGAATAGTCAATAAAAATAAAATAAATAAATAAAAAGTGAACAATGAATTCAATATATAAATCTAAATTTTGGGATAAATGCTCCTTTTGCGAAATGAAGTTTGAGTATATGAAAAAAAATTAAAATCAGAATCACTTTTGTCCAATTTGTGGGAAATCATTTATTATGGAAGAATATCAAGATAAATCACAAAGGCGATCATTGTTATTAAAAGCCAAACTAGGACATTACAAAGACATCAATAGCAAATTAAGTTGGAAATTGAGATGGAGAAATATTTTAATGGGTTAACAAAGAAAGATAATCTTTACTTCAAAGAGAGAAATCATGAATTCATCGCACAAATTGAAGAACTAAAAACAAAAAACAAAATGGACAAAGACTTACTAGAAAGAGATGAAGAAATATCACAATTAAAAAATAATAATCAAAATTTACTCGTAAAAATCAGGAAGCCAAAAGACAAGAAATGAGAGAATAAAAATTCAAAACAAGAAAATCAAGGTCTCAAAGAGAAATTAACCAAAAATGAAGAAGAAAGATCCCGCCTAAGGAACCTTAATCAGAAATTAATTGAACAAATTAAAAAGATGAAAGATGAAAAGCTAGAGAATCAAGATATTATGAGTGAAGTCGAAAAATCAGATAATGATGAAGAACTTTTATGCCTAAGTGTTCATAATCGAAGTTTACTCACACAAAATAAAAATTTTAAGAGTGATAAGAACTCGCTATAGAACGAGTTAGATCAACTTATCAATGAAGAATCATTGGTTGATAAAGAGACAATGACTGAACCTATGGAAATAGATAATCCTTTAGATGTAAGCCCAGTCAACCTTATGACTCAAAAGGATGAAAATCCAACTAATCTAAAGAGGTCTTCAAATGTCGAAGTACAAACAAGCCAGGGGTATGAAGAAGACTCAATTCCAAAAATTAATCAAGAAAAAAATACAAGTATAAGAAGTAAAGATCAAATTGCTAGGATGTTTTATCGACATCATAATCACAAAAGTTTATACTTCAACCAATCAATGTATCAACAAAAATAAATTATCGATATTCCAAAGAATATTGCTTCCACTACAAGTGGTGCTCAAAGTAAAAGTTATCAGGGGAGTCGAAATATATCAAGTTTTTTCCAAGAACCCTATAAACACATAGTTTTGCAGAAGATCAAATTAGGGTGGGAAGACTCCTTTACAAGTTTTTTCCAAGAACCCTATAAACACATAGTTTTGCATAAGATCAAATTAGGGTGGGAAGACTCCTTTACAATTCGATAGTTCTGCTCGGCGCTTAAAGGATTCTATCATCTCAGATATTCAATGATAATTGACTCAAGAATGAAGAATCAGGAGACAATATTACAAGTCAGAGCAAGAGATAAGTCTTTTATAACTATGATTTGAGGACAAAGCACTTTTAAGGGGGGGTAACTTGTAATATGGAAGAATGAGAAAATATATTCACACTACTCCAATGAGTTGATGATTGATACATATATGATGATCAATATGATCAATGAATGAGTAGAATACACTCATATATAGGACATAACATTCTATAATAGCAGAATCCATGCATGCATAATATTATAATAATGATGATCTAAAATAGAACTACTCAGTTAACTCCCACTAAACTAGTGTGCCGAAAATAGAAATTTCTCTAAAACCCCCCCTGAACATCACTATGGAGTAAAAAATGAGTCTCAGCTACTAGGCCATATTAGGTACTCATGTACAAATCAACTAATGAACACTAAATAAAAATGAGGAAAGTGGTAAACCACGTGGGAACAAAACCCCCCCTCAAATAAAAATGCATCAAAACAAGAAAAGGAAGCTACTAGGAAACTGTGTTCTTTACTGCAATATGATCCCACAAAGTTTGAAACTTCTGCTCACTGAAAGTATTCATGAAGATGTAGAAATATTTATGGATCTGATGAAGTCCTTTGGCAACTTGTCTAGCCTTGTACCTCTTGATCCTGTGGATCCATCTGCACCTGAATATATTCCTTTCTGGTGGAAGTGGAACCAGATCCCAAGTTTGATTCTTTAGGAGTGATTCTTACTCCTTCTGCATGGTTTCTTGACATAATGGATTTCCCACAGCCTTATTGTAGGTCTGTGGATCAGTAAATTGAACCACATAGCAATGCATTGGCATCACAGTTTCAGAAGCTGAAAGTACATGAGAAGGCTCCTCATGATGAGATTGAGTCCTACTCGAATCTAATGGATTCCCTACAAGGACACTTATTTCCTGAAGTGTGAATTGTCCCCTCTTTGGCATCTGTTGAAACTTCGACACTGGCTTCTTATCTGGATATACTACCTACTTATTTCCATGTATAGAATCTGAGTGTATGGAATCATCTCTAATGTCTGAAACTGATGGAAGCAAAATAATATCTACATGTTGCACTAGAGGTGCATGCAAATTACTCTCCTTATGTGTAAGTAGAAAAGATGAGTCATCGTCAGAAAATTTAGTGAATTTATACAACCTTGACTTGTGATCCACCTCACTAATTGCAATGATGGAATTGTCATGCATGTCAAGTATAGAAACTGAATCTGATATAAATTCAACCTTTTTACCTTTATGAGTGATCTGATAAACTGAGAGTAGATTCATAGAAAGCTTTGGAACATGCAAAACATTCTCAAAACTACCATTATGGAGTTCCACTCTTCCCTCTATTGCTACTGCTACTGGAGTATCATCCCCCATGAGAATAGGGGGTCTTGAGCATGAACTTAAAGAAGTAAAAACTTTCCTTTTCACTACCATATGATATGATGCGCCAAAATATATAATCCATGAATCATATGAGGAATTAATTGCAACAAGAGAATGGCGATTACCTTTCTTAGGAGCAGGATCTTCTTCCTTTTGCTTCTTGACTCCTTTTGGAATGAAGTTTCCAATCTTGTTATGTTAAAGTTCCTGGGCCATAAGATCGATTTGCTTCTTCATGCATGTGGATTCTTCATGATTCGGTTTATTCCAGTAAGTGCACTTCTTTCCCTTCTTCTTCTTCTTGGAACCTAAAGAATTGTTGAAGGGTTTGGAATATCCCTCCTTCTTGTTATGTTTCTCCTTCTCATTTTTTTTGGATGATCCTTTTCCATCATGCATGGTGAGTGCATGTGCTTTGGTATCCTTTACTAATCCCATATGAAGGTTTTTTTCCTGCTCATGTATAAGAGAATCAATGAATTCATCCATGGTAGGCATCTTCCAATTTGTTCCCATGCGATACATTCCTGAATGGAAAGTGGAAACATAAACAACATATGTTGGTCCTAGCTTGACCAAGATTGTTAGAATAAGTTGGTCCACTTGTTTAAACTTATCAATACCACAAGTTTCGAAGATCAATATCAAAGATTTAAAATTAGTAAATAAATCATGTATATTATCAAAACCTAAATTTTTAGGATCTAAAGTATTCAATTCTACCTCAAGCATATGACCTCGCATCTCATCATGCTTTCCAAACAGACTTTCCAAGGTAGTCCAGATCTCGTTTGGAGTCTTGCATGTGGTAACATGAAACCATAGATCCGTTGAAATCAATTCAATAATAATTCTTGTGGCTTCATCCTTTCGGTTCGCCCATTTCATCTTCTCAATTATTGATGTAGGTTTTGTTTATGTCCCCATCGTCAAGTTGTAGAGTCCTTTCCTTCTGAGTTGGAATTCTGCCTTGGGATTCCAATAAAAATAATTGTATGGTGTGAGGATTACCACCAAGTTTGACTATAGAATAGGTGTGGTATCCATCTCCTCCACTGTTTCTGAGAACCCCTAAAAATTTACTCTCAATCTACAAGTGAAAAACTGATAAATCATTGCAGAAAGGGCACGTTAAGTGCAAAATTTGTATCAATTTTAGGAGGTAATATTCTAGCTTCTTTTCTGAGAAAACGGTGAGGAATCTCACCAAATGGTTGAAAACCCACTAGCATAATGGGTCTATTTAATTTTTGCATGAGCCTTTTTCTCAAAAAGTTAATATTTGGGAGATATAATTGCAACAAGAAAGGTGTTTTTAAAGGTGGACGCACCTTCCCTTAAGAGACAGAGAGACCAATTTTGGTTAGTCTCCCTTTTCTAGTGTATTAGGAGCAACATGGTCGCCCTTTTCCAGTGTCTAGGGAGCAACCAACCCAAAATTTGAAAAAATCATAAGTTTGGGTGCGATGGTCACTCCTTTCAACATAGAGAGGGTGCGACAGTGTCTGTTACACGAATTTGCTTGCAGAAACTTTGATTTCCTTATTCTCTGGCTTGTTTGGCTTGCTCCAAGCAGCGTAGCTCTGATACCATGTCAATGTTTCATCAAAACCTGCACAGGATATATAGCTAAATAAAGTACAAACAAAGCTTATCAAGAAATGAAGACAGATTCAATATGGAAGAATGAGAAAATATATTCACACTACTCCTATGAGTCAATGATTGATACATAGTTGATGATCAATATGATCAATAAATGAATGGAATACACTCATATATAGGACATAACATTCCATAATAGCATAATGCATGCATTCATAATAGCATAATAGTGATGATCTAAAATAGAACTAGTCAGTTAACTCCCACTGAACTAGTGTGCCAAAAATAGAAATTTCTCCAACATGAGTCACACATGTTTGATCAATAAACTCAACAGAAGATTTACGATTTTCACTCGATTCCATAGGATCGAGATTTGAGCCCAATTTTCTACTCATACTTGGATTTATTCTTGACATAGTTTCATTACATGCCATATTATCATTTTTACAATCAACTTCAATCGGACTGCTAGATTCAAACTATGAATCGAACTCTGGAGAGCGGCTGACAGATTTTGGGGTTTCAGAGAACTGGTTTCTCTGAATAAAGTTTTTTCCATGAATCACCAATTCAATTTAGGTGGAATTCAACCAAGGTGCAAATAAGCCCATGATGAAACAAGGTTCTTTCAAGATTTCCAAATTTACACTGGTACTCTTAGACAAACTTTTTCATAGATAAAATGACAAAATTAATTGATAACCTAGAAATACCATTATCAATTTGAAATGATAATAGAAAGCTAAAACGGCCCTCACAGGTGATATAACATTTGATAATAATGTATTGTGTTTCTGTTGGACTTTACTAACCGACATACCTTTTGGGTTATATGCTACCTCGGTCGACACCATAAATTTTGACCATGGAATGACTTTCACTGGGACATTTTTTTGGACCAAGCTTCCCCTGACAATGGTAAATGTGTGGATTCAGCGATTATGGCTTCATTAACCTGAATCTCCATTTCTCCCACTTTTGTCATTCGACCATCGAATCTTTGCACAAAATCCATCACTACTTACAGGTTATGGCCATGAAAAGACATAAGAAATCGAAACCATCCCACTCTTTGTAATAGAGGTATACATTCATCATGTGCTTATATAATTTCAGAGCCTGGGGATTCGATTCTGGAAACAGGGGCCATGACAGACAAATTCGGTTTGACACAAGGAAAGCGAATGCAAAGGAGATGAAAGAAACTTCAAATCATAGTCATACAAAACCCAATAATATGAGACCCCAAGACACGCTAATGGCATTGTACATTGAACCTATCTTTTCGATATTCCATGAATAACATTTGAATTTAATAGCCAATACAATAAAGGACGATCTTGATTAATACAAAGACCAAGTGTTAATAATCGTGGTATGCCATAAGGTTATCACTTGTTTCAAGGAGCACTGACACTTGTAACAATCATAAAGACCCATGATTTTTTATAGTATGTTATCCTATGCCCAAAGACATTGTAATGATAGTTCATAAACTCATGTTGTGATATGTCATGTTGTGTGGTTTCGATAAAATCGTGGTATAAAATTTATAAAAAAAAATAGTCTTTAAAATAATCATCAAAATATTGATTACCAAGACCTTTGCATAATATATACATGATAACATTGATAACCAAAATTCACAGCATGACAATCATAGCGATGTTATAATCAAAAATTTGAGTGATAGTCTCGGAATATATGTAAGTCGTCATTGATAACCAAAATTCACAGCATGACAATCATAGCGATGTTATAATCAAAAATTTGAGTGATAGTCTCGAAATATATGTAAGTCGTCGTAGGTCCAAGTTATAATAAATATCATGACTATAACCATAGCAAGCCCAAATATTTGATTAGTCAACCAAATTTTATTATGTAACTCATGTGGAATATAATGAAATGACTTGTAACAGAACCAAGAAAACAAGAACCAGTCATCAACAAAATCAATCAAAATCATGTTTTAATTTCAAGTTAGAAATCATGAAATTCAAAATCAATGTTAAATTCACTCCAATCCAAGGATTAGTAGTAATAATGTTCAGTAATAAAATTAAAATCATGAAATAAATATGTACAAAATTCCTATGTAAACCATTCTAATTAAAAAAAACAAACAGAGACAAAGTAAAAATTCAAATTAAATTCAAAAGGAACCCTAATTTGCAATTGAACATAGAAGAAAATTAGGAGGGTTTCTATTTGCCACAACACAACCTTCTTAGACTTGTAATATTTCTTATAATACCCATCTTTACCACACTTCCATCATTTCCTCAAAGATTTTCCCAAATATTTAGATCTACCTCTAGATTTAAATCTCTCCCCTCCTCACAAAAGACCTTTTTTTTATTCTTATCTTAGGGATGACCTCTTACAACTAAATCGTCTATGTTATAACTATCCATGTTTTTTTTCCTCATCTCTTTCGATAACAAGGATACAACTACATCCTCATACTTCAATGCAGATTGAGTTGTGCAACCAATTTCTATAGCCAGATTATCCCAAGAGTCTAGAAAAAAACATAACAAGGAAACACACTTATCTTCTTTTGTAAGCTTAATATCAACATAGACAACTTTACTTACTAGAGTATTGAAGGTGTTTAGATGCTCTGTCACAAAATCTCCATATTCTATCCTAAGATTATATAGCTTCTTTCAAAGAAAAAATTTGTTTACCACAGACTTTAATTGATACAAATTCCCCAACTTTTCCCATAGTTCCTTGGTTGTAGATTATCCCGACACATTTAGTAATACTAAATCTTCCAGTCATATTCGAATCATATTCCTTTTTATTCTATCCAGCTTCTTCTAGTCTTATTTCTACATACCAATGGATTGAGTACTAGTAGTTTTTGTACCAATAGGTTGTGTATCAGGATCCACAACATTCAATTGTTCTTTGTCTACAAGAAGGTCCTCCATATTGAGCTTCCATAGCTCAAATATTTGACCATTAAACTCCTCAATCTCAATTCTAGAACTACTCCTCATTCCCTTTCAACATGTGAATCACCACTGCGAAGCTCCCACTGAACCCAGGTTTATCACAGACCCAAGATCTATCAAGACCAAGAAAAACTCTCAACAACAAAGGTGTCCCCCTAAATCCAAAAATGTGCTCTGATACCACACGTCTGAGCTCTCGTGACACCAAGCTACTCACCCACACTACATCCCTGCTGCTCTCCACGATATTTCTTGTCCTAAGTCATGGCATCATCGAGAAATAAATCCCATCATACTCATGTATAGATTCACTTCCTTACAAGCCCCCATCTACACCATGATCCATAAGAATCACTTGGGCTCGAATCCTTAACCTCTCTACGAGTACCCACCACTGATCTCGCACACAAGGCCACTAGAAATATCACCAAGAAAAAACTTGCAGTCATTTTTTGATTCTGACCAAGGAATCCCATTGTAGAATCTCCAACTACGTAGTTCATGTCCAACGTTATGCAATACAATGTCAAGGGCACCTTATTAAGGGTTTCTACCACTTCAACTAGGAAAATTTTGCACTATTTGATTATTCTAGGCAGACTCATTGTGTATCACACACACACTTATGTAATACGTACATTGTAGCTTCCAAGCGAGTGTATCAAGTGCTTGCACCTAGCATCTTGAATCTGAATGATTAGTTAGATCTATCACCAAATCTACACATTCAAGAAATCGATCATCATATACATGAATAGATCAAGCTTTAGATATTACAGATGCATTTCTTCATATCCACGACCAAATAGTGAATCCATCATCAAGGAAACTCCCAATCCACTCTCTCTATAGATCTCAGGCCTACCATGCTCTGATACCATGTTAAAAACTAAGAGATAACTAGCACAACCAGAAAGAATGCACATAGAGCCAATATTTATCTTGGAAACCCTTAACTGGTAGAACCATCACCTACATAGATATCTATTAATAACCTTGCCAAATCAGCCAAGCCAGACCAACATTGGCCACTTGAGGCTCCTCACAATGGAGTATCTTAAGCCATTAAATAGAATTCATCAATTACAACCAGAATTATATGTTTTTGGTTCGAAATCCATAATGGAAACCACAAATGGTATCCACCATTTTTTGATCCATAGCTATTCTTATGTGTGAGCGGTTTGGGGTTGGAATCTGTAGGGTTCAAGGTTTGTAAAAAACAGAGAGTGATAGTGAGGAAGAAGTAATATGTGAATCAGTGCTTTGGCCCAATGTATTTGGAGCAAGGAGGGATGTTGGTAAAGAAGTTAGTAGATGTTTTTTGCATCTTGTGCTCAGGCATACAGTGGTAAGATAAGTACTTGGTGTATGTAATTGTATTTGAAGCAGGAGGGATTCTTGCAATGAAATAGGATGATGTTTCATAGCATCACATGCTTGGGTATACAACTGTAATTATTTTTATCGAGTTGGATTTTATCAAATGCAAATGGGGATATGGTTGTAAGACCTATTTAGGAATGTGTACCCCTGGTTTGATGGTTCACTGGTATAAATTCTAGATGTATACCTAGGTGATAGGGAGCATGTTGTATTCCTTATACCATGTTATAAAATTTGAGGGGGGTAGGTGTTTATCTCAAGTCAAGCTTAAATGGGGGAATTTTGGGTCAATATTGAATCGGTCATAGATTCATTGATTCGATTATTTTTGGGTTTACTATTAGTGGTTTATGGGCCCATGGTATTTGATGTGAGTCTTTGCATGTCTTTTCATGGATATGAATGTCCATGCATGTCTTCTCATGGATATTTCCACTCCATGTAAGTGTTTGCATGGTTATCTTGAGCCCATGCATGTGTTTTCATTGTGATCTAATTCTTGTAAAATAATTAGGTTTGTAATTGATGAAGCCTATGTAATGGCTTCAGATACTCCATTGTGAGGAGCCTTAAGTGGCCAGTGTTGGTCTATCTTGGCTAGTTTGGCCAAGGTTATTAATAGTTATCTATGGAGGTGTTGGTTCTCTCGGTTAAGGCTTTCCAAGATAAATATTGGATCTATGTACATTCTTTCTGGTTGTGCTAGTTTTCTCTCAGTTTTTAACACGTAGACCATATCCTTGTAGAAATTTCTTATGGATAGGCCCTCTATATAAAACCCCATCCTTGCGAAAAATTTCATAAAAGTTCTAAAGGATAAGACAAAACCCACACTAGTGATTCGATTTCCCAACATTGAGATAAACAAAACCCTTTCCTACTAAAATTATGTGTTTTAGCGAGATGTTTTCATCCTTCTATACTCAAATTGGTAAAAAGGATGCACGAGGAAATTTTCTACATATTACTTGGGCATCCTTTTTAAGTCTTGCTTCATCAGTTGTTGCACCCACATTTTCATTTTTCCATCCTAATTACATCACATGTGTGTCTTTATAATGTCTAATTAGCATCCTTCGGGTTTCCCTTTAGTAGCATCATAGTGTCCTAGTAGCATCCTATTAGTCCCACCAACATCCATAGGGCATCACTTTAGTGTTCATTTAGTTCCCCTTCAACATCCATCTAGCCCACAATGATCTTCCAACTAGGATTCTAGGTAGATTAGGTTAGGATGGTTATGTGAATTACATTTTTTAGGTGGGTTAATGGGTTAGTAGGTTAAGTGGGTTAGTGATTAGAAGGTTAGGTAGGTTAGTGGGGTACATTAGGGCTTAGGTAGCTTAGGAAGGTTAATTGAGTTAGAGGGGTAGGTTAGGTAGGCACAATAGGTTAATTGATTAGGATAGGTGTGCTTCTAGGGTAGGTTATGTATGTTAGATGGGGATTGGTAAGTTAGATGGGTTGGTTTTGGCGAATTATGTAACAAGTTAGTAGGGTAGTTAGCTTAGTTGTGATAGGTGGGTTAGGCCAATGGTTTATGTTTATGGGTTTGGTAATAGGTTATGTTGATTAGTATGTTACGTAGGATAATGGGGTGGGTTGGGTATGTTAGTGATTTATGTATGTCATGTTTCTAAGTGAGGTAGGTTAGGTAGTTTAGTTGGTTTAGTAGATTACATAGGTTAGTGGGTTATGTAGGCTATTGGGGTGGGTTAGTGGGTTAGGTGGGTAGGTTAGGGTATGTCCGGTTATAAGTATGTTAATATCACAGTCAATATCCCACTAACCTATGTCTAACTCATATTGAACCTAAATCTTAGCCACTAACTTGTTAACACATTTAACTAAGGACTAACCCCTCCAACCCATCAAATAAAAAAGGAAAATCATTTGGAGTGTTAATATAAGATCAAAAAGATAATAAGAAAAGTAATTTTAATCATTGGTTAATTCTAATTTCTAAATGTTCAAAAATTTTGCATCTTTATATCTATGTTGTATCTCTGTAATTTAATTTTTTTTTATCATGTGTGTGTCCCCAAAGGCTTGATTGAACTACCTTGTTGAATTATAAAACAACCACATATATTAAACAATGTGGAATTCTACAACCTTTGGAGATATCTAAACAAAGAAAAATAAAGCATAGTGAAAGCAATAATAACAAGAAAAGAAAGAAACCTAAATGCATTATTGTACTTTTTTTTTTTATGAAAGGAGTCAAGTGCACTGGAAAAATATATATTGCAAAATGTCTTTCCAATTTTTAGTACACTTCTACAAAAACACATTAGATTATGACCCACTACAATTAAAAGGAGACATAATTTCCTTTATGGGAAAGACAACTTTCAATGCAAGTGGGGTCACATTGCATTATCCATTTCACATGTCTTTCAACAAATCAAAATACCTTCCACTAAATAATGGTGTTGAAATAATGTAACTGCAAAGAGTATTCTTATTATTTATTTGATATATTATTTATAGGATTAATCCCCATTGTGGATTAATCATGTCGGTAATTGTATTAGGACCAAATCCCCTTTTGCAGATTGGTCAACAGACAATTATAATAGGAAGAATAAGAAGTCATCCCTAGTAGTTAATAAGAAGACCCATAAATATAATAAAGGTGGGTTTACCCACCCATATTAAGAAGTCGGCCATGCCAGTGAAGAGACACTTCACACATGCCAGAACTTGTATAAATAAAGGAGGCTAGCGCCTCATTTGAACACAACTCACTTGCTCAGTTTGAGAGACAAGTTCTGATCTGTTACCAGCAAAAGAGAGAGGGAGAAGAGTGGCACATCTTTTGGAGAGGACTATCTATATTGGTTTGAGTTATCTCTTGACATTGTATTGGCAATTTATGATAATGAAGTTTTTGTTGGGTTTTCTTCCCCTAGAGGGTTTCCCAGGATAAATGATGTGTCTCTTGTGAATGTGTATTTATCAGTGATCTTGTTCTTATGTTGCTCTTATCTATTGAAATGCAAAGAACTATAATAATGGCATAAACATTAGCATGGTGTTAGAGCCAACCTGAAGGAAACATATTTCGCAAGAGAAAAATGTCACTGTTGCAGTACCTGCAAATTAGGGTTTTCCAAAAGTGAATCTTTTCAGCTCCAAAACTACCTAGAAAGTTGTGCCCTCCCCCAAGGATCATTTTGGCACTTAGAGCACACATTTTCAGTGGCTAGATCTCTAGGAAATTGAAACCCTAGTTTCACAAAGTACCATAAAACCAGAAAACCAGAGTACCAAAAGTACCAGAAGTACCAGAAAACTAGAAGCACCAGTCCAGAAATCTGCAGATCAAGTTTGAGGGGGTAAAAGTTGGATTTTCAAAATTCTGACTACACTAGCTAACTCGCCTCAGCTCAGCATATATATCCCCTGGATCAAATTTTCAAAACTCGAAGTTTGAAAAAATTAGGGTTTCCTCATAAAACCCTAAGTTGTAGTTGCAGTTGTAGTACCAGTTGCAGTTGCAACCATAGAACTAGTTGCAATCACCCTTGAAGTTATCTCAAGAGTTGGCAATGATTACCACTGCTACCAGATGGAGCCACTACCTGCAAATGCTATCAAAGGTATGTACTTACATATGTTTAATGGTTAAACCATAAAGAGTATTTGTAGGAGAATGGATCTCTTTCCATAGATCCAAAAGGATCTCAAGATCCAACATATTCAGAGGAATGATGCAACCTAGGTGTGATTATTTTGATATACATCTATTTGTCATAACATTATCTTGATCAGTGTTGCATGTTGAAGCTATGATCAAATTATTAGAAGGATTAAAAGTTGATCATAGAGCTTATCCTCTAACCTAACCTTCTGTCAAGATAGCGTATTGTCTTAGTACAACAGACAGGTTGAAGAAAGCACTCGTCACTTGAGTGAAGGAGACCTGGAAGAAAATCAAGCACTCATTCTTGAGGACAAGGCTCCAAGTTTGATTAACCAAGGTTAATAAGATTCAAAGGTACACATGATAAACTGATGACTATAATTGAGATAATAATTGTCGTAAAGTATTATACCTAATAGCATGTGAGCATATAGAGGTATATGCTTTGCCTAATACAACTAACACCTCCTCTAGGAGAAACCTTGTGTGTTAAGTTCCAGGTTTCCATGGAAGAATGCTTGGTCCCAACACTATGAGAGTGTTGACCTCATTTTGTATTGTATTCCTTAACTTTAATATTTGCTTCAGATAAATTATAAGTGATAGCTCTAAAGGAGCTATTGTGATGATTGTTCGTGCTATTTCTTTATATTATCAAGAAGGTTATTATTCTTGTTTGTTGTTTTGTTGACCTTGCTCCAGGTCACATGAGAAAGCTATAGTGAAGGTTGCAGAAGGCAACGTGCTAAAGGAGAGACCATAAATGAAGAAATCATCATTGGAAGAGAAGAAGGTGGCTTGCATAATCTATAGGGTCACTCAGAAGCTGCGATGACCCACGCCATTGAAGAATTTTGGCATCGAATATTAGCTCAGTTCAACTACAAGGTGCTATCATACATATGCAAAGTGGTCACAGGTTTACCAGAACTCAAAGGTGACCATGAAGGCGTATGCAATGGATGTGCACAAGGGAAGAACATCAAGAACCCATTTCCAAAGAGGGACAGCAAGACAGAAGGAGTCTTAGAACTCATCCATTCAGATGTATGTGGCCCAATGCCATCATCCTCCAATAATGGGTATGTATACTATGTATCATTCATTAATGATTATTCTCGTAAAAGACCTGGATATATTTGAAGTGTTCAACAAGATCAAGGAATTCAAAGCCTTGATAAGAGAACCCTTCTGTAAGGAAGATTAAGATACTTAGGTCAGATAATGGAGGAGAATATACCTCAAAAGAGCTCATGAAATTCTGCAAAGATGTTGGGATCAAGATCCCCAACAAAATGGTGTAGCTGAATGGAAGAACAGAACCATGCTGGAAGCTGTGAAGATCAAGATCTTCCTATGTGCTTATGGGCAGAAGCAGCAATGACAACTGTTTATGTGTAGAACCGATTGCCCCATAGTGCACTTGGGCTAAAGACACCAGAAGAGATGTTCACCAGAAAGAAGCCAGAGGTAATCCATCTCAAAAATATTTGGCTATCCATTGCTTATTCATATACCTAAAGAAAAGAGAAACAAGTTGGACCCTTCAGGAAAGAAGGGAATATTTGTGGGGT
>ML788558.1:173134-228928 GCA_009831015.1 Picea engelmannii | reverse complement strand
CCTATGGCTCCAAGACGTCCCAATCTGCAGACAAATGTAGAATGATGATAACCCTCCAGAAAAGCCCTCAAACTGATGGTCTTGCCCCTGCAAACAAAACCCAACTGTCGGAATGGCCCCAGGCCCTCAGGATAAGCTGGATCAAACCTCCCTCTAGATGATGGTGCGCCCTTGCTGGAAACACAAGAACAACACAACCTGCTACCTTCTGAAGCACTAGATGGAGATGGGCTAAGACTAGAATGGTGTGGAGGAGTCTTTCATCCCCGAGACCAAGCTCCGGAATAAGGTGAGTGGATATTTCACCATTGAGTTGCTCACAAGGGTTTGTACAAAAAAACCCCAAACTGAATGCTCAAGAGCAATAGCAAATGCTAATCCAAAACCAAATGAGTAACAGGTGCGCCCCAGCCTCTTACTTATACTTTTCCTTCTAATTATTTGTTGAGTTAGGTTAACTCCCAGGGTTAATCTTCTATTCTTCTGTTGAGTTATCTTTTACTCCTTTATCCTTTTCCTTTCTTAAGTCAACTTAAAAATATAACTTTTAACTTCTTGACTTTTCCCCCCCTCAATGTGATACTATGACCTAGTGGAGGTGCCCAGGCCACTGAGTCTCCTCATCACCTCTCTAAGAGGTGGGGGACATTACATTGTTGGTCGATACTTCGTTAGATTTGATAGATGCCACACTGTACAGATAGATTATTGGATCGCTGATGTACCTGACGAACACCAGACCAAACATCTATTTTGCAGTGAACACCTTGAGTTAGTTTATGGTAGAGCCCAGACGTGTTCACCTAGTGGCTAAAAAACATGTGATGGGGTACCTTAAAGGTATAATGGATTATGGTCTCAGCTATGATGGAGATCATGACTTCACATTGAGTGGATATACTGATGCATATTGGGCAGGAAGCGTTGCTGACAGAAAAAGCACTTCCGGATGTTGTTTCAGTTTGGGATCAGCTATGATCTCATGGCAGAGTAGGAAGCAATCCAGTATTACTCTCAGCACAATGGAAGTAGAGTACATTGCCGCATGTTCTGCTAGTTGCGAAGCTATATGGCTTCGAAAGTTGCTGACAGACCTATTTGATTTGGAGATGAGAGCAACCGCGATTCTATGTGACAATCAAAACTACATTAAAATGACAGAGAATCATGTGTTCCACAACAGGTCGAAGAACATAGAGATCCGCTATCATTTCATCCGCGACATGGTACAGAGAGGAGCCTTGAAGCTCTAGTACATTAGTGCGGATGAACAGGTTGCTGATGTGTTGACTAAGCCTCTATCTCATGTAAAGTTTGAACACTTTCGAGAATAATCTTGGTATTGTCCGAAAAGACCCTCCCTGAGAGGGGGAGTATATGTATTCCTTGCTTCTGACCTCGTTGTTAGACATAAAGCAATATGAGTCATGCTTATGACCTCGCTGTTAGATGTAAAGCATGATGCCATGTGATCCTTGCTTCTAACCTCGCTGTTAGACGTAAAGAAAGATGAGTCATGCTTCTGACCTAGTTGTTAGACGTAAAGCATGACGTCATTGATTCCTTGCTTCCGACCTAGTTGTTAGATGTAAAGCAAGATGATTCCTCGCTTATGACCTTGTTGTTAGACGTAAAGTGAGATGTTGATGTGTTCCTTGCTTCTAACCTCGTTGTTAGACGTAAAGCAAGATGATTCATGCTTCTGACCTCGTTGTTAGACATAAAGCATGACGTTGTGATTCCTCACTTCTGACCTAGTTGTTAGATGTAAAGCGAGATGATGATATTACTTGCTTCTGACCTAGTTGTTAGACGTAAAGCAAGATGTGACTGACACTAAGATACCAGCTTATCAGCTATGACATTGAGCCAGTGTAGTACTATGATGTGCTAGCCTAGTGCTATGATGAGGTATCATTTTTACTGATACATATTTGATGCAGATGATGATAGCATTCTTTCGAGAATGATGATGTTGCTCATGAAGAAAACTTCCGATGACTCGTAAATATGCTAGCCAATTTTTCAAGATGATATTGACGATACTATCCTCTAGATGCCACTGACGATGTAGACCTCTCTCGCCTGATGCTGATAAAGAATACCCTTCTTGTTAAGGGGGAGTGTTGAAATAATGTAACTGCAAAGAGTATTCTTATTAGTTATTTGATATATTATTTATAGGATTAATCCCCATTGTGGATTAATCATGTCGGTAATTGTATTAGGACCAAATCCCCTTTTGCGGATTGGTCAACAGACAATTATAATAGGCAGAATAAGAAGTCGGCCCCAACAGTTAATAAGAAGACCCAGAAATATAATAAAGGTGGGTTTACCCACCCAGATTAAGAAGTCGGCCCTGCTTGTGAAGATACACTTCACACATGCCAAAACTTGTATAAATAAAGGAGGCTAGCGCCTCATTTGAACACAACTCACTTGCTCAGTTTGAGAGACAAGTTCTGATCTGTTACCAGCAAAAGAGAGAGGGAGAAGAGTGGCACATCTTTTGGAGAGGACTATCTGTATTGGTTTGATTTATCTCTTGACATTGTATTGGCAATTTATGATAAGGAAGTTTTTGCTGGGTTTTCTTCTACTAGAGGGTTTCCCAGGATAAATGATGTGTCTCTTGTGAATGTGTATTTCTCAGTGATGTTGTTCTTATGTTGCTCTTATCTATTGAAATGCAAAGAACTATCATAATGGCATAAACATTAACAAATGAAACATTAGATATATTAGCAAAACACTTCCAACAACTAAGAGTAGTTATTTTCAATGAGGCCTCTATTGTAGGTTTAACATTCTTAAACCAAATTAACAAATGCTTGTGACAAATAAATCATAACCTGGAATTGTATTTTAGTCATGCTGATAAAATCATTTTTGTGATATTTGTGTCAAGCACAACTTGTTAAAGATGATTTAATTTGTGAAAACCCAATAATAAACAAATAGAAAATGGCATATCAACTATGGAAGGAAAAAATAAAATGCTTCCAATTTCACACTGAAACGCATAAAAAACATAAAGATCTCATCGAGATCTTGAACAAAATGAGAGTCAACTAACAAATTTTTGAAGATATAGACTATATAAACAATTTTTACTATAGACCCCCACCATTGGATTCACTACTTCCCTTTTCATTTTCTTTTATAGAAACAAAGATGTGCGAAGACATAATCAAGAAATCCTCTCAAAAGTAAATGGAAAAGTAACAACTCTTGAAGTGATTACCAAAGAGTAAAATGGTGAAGGCAACTTTGCACCTTATCAAAACACAATAAAATCAAAAATATTAGTCAAACAAAATGTCTTGGTTGAACCATATGCTAGCAACTATGACATAGACGGTGGATTTATCAATGGTGTAAATGGAATATTTAAGATGTACATGCACAAAAATAAAGATATAGATGTTGTTTGGATAGAAACTTCCTAGATTTGTTAATCGACAATGTCATGTACCCAAATTCCTTCCTTGGCCATAAGGGCAGTCCATACTAAATTATGTCCTTAATTAATCAACTATTAGGTTAAATTTGAAACTCTAACAACATTACCATTTCGATTTCATATGCACAAACAATATAGCAACACACTAACAATGCATATTTCAAATTCACACATTTCATTAAATTCAAGGCACCACACATCATATTGCAAACAAACATATTTCCAAATAGAGATAGGTATGAATACTTATCTATAAAAAAATGCAAGTCCACCAGACTAGTTGCTGAGTGATTTTTCACCCAACCATAGGAATCAACTATGGATTCCACCCCCAAGCTAAACCATGATACCACCAAGGTGAAGGAAACTAGATAAGGACTCTCTCAAGTCCCTTAACCAACCTAATTATTCTCAAACTCGGTGAAATTGTTCACCACACAACACTCCAGTTACTATCCAACCAATACAACCATGGTAATACTTTCCACTACACCACACAACACAATGAATATATTTACATGTTATACTCAATAGTGTTAGAATATAATGGATGTGCTCGTTTAACCATAGACAATATAACGATATTGTCACCCAACCATAGGCCGAAGCCACCCCCAAGCACCTTAACCTTGACAGAGAATCATTCTGGAAGAAAACCTTAGATTAGATAGCCAAACAAGATAACGCATCTCTCTCTAGGGATAGCGCATCAAGAAAGAATAACCAAGATTGATCAGAGAGTCCAACCCAGAGAGACCGAAAATATAGAATGCAAAACTGGCGGCAACAACTCCTCCAAGACTTGTGCACAAGACTGTCCTTTTGTAGTGCGCACAAGTGCTACTGCTATAATTCTAAGAAGTTTTGCTAAAATGAAGACTGGCCTCCTGTATTTATATTTCTTCTTCCAGACTGCCTGGGCCAACTTCTCATTCTGGGTGCTAATTCTTCAGTATATAACATTTCCTTTAGCCGACTTATTCTCTTGGAGGCTAATAACCTAATACAAGTCATTCTCTTGAGTCCACTTGTCTTCTAGGGTTCTTTACCAATTATTTAGGGTTTCTTCTTGCTTCCTGAAATATTCTATTATCGTCAAGTTTACACGTGGAGGTAAATACCTCCCGTAGCTACCATAATATCAACACTCCCTCCCAGCTAGGGAGGCATTGAAGAAAATGGACTTGAGCACAAACATACCATTGAATTAGTAACATCATCATAGTCGTGCAGACTATATGATGATTAGATCACGAACACCATCGTCACTATCAGTGTCATCTGACAACATCAATTTCATCATCTCTCGAAACCATACTCCATCTAAGTAATCAAACATGATGGCAAATAAGTCACTTACTTAAAGGAGTGATACAAAACCCATTCTTCTAATCCGGGCATATGTCCTAGAAGAAAAGATGTTCTAGACCATTTTTCGTCTAGAGAATCTTTGTCCATCAGTACACTGATCATCCATCTAGTTGATAATCATTTTCAACACTACTGATAGTCTACAAGGCAATCGGAACAATGTCATTCAATAGAAAACAATTGTGTCTATCCATAGTAGTACACAACTACAATCCAATGGTACACTACCACACCAAGTAGCACGTAGTTACTTGATCAATGACATATAATTACTAGTGGAACACATCCACCAAGTAGCATACATCTACTATCCAGAGACATACAGTCTCCATGGCAATCATATCATATGATATCAACCTGCACAGAAAAACAATGTTATGATACAAACTAAATCATCTGGGCCATTCTTCCACTCACATCTGTGAGAATTGGAAGAGCATCTACCCTCAGAGAGTAAAACATCAATGATGGGATATTTGGACTATTCTTCTCAAGAAAGGAAGAATACTTGTCCTGATTTCTGAGCCTGGACCATTCGCTTATCTAGGCCATTTCTCCGGCACTAAACAAAGTGAAACCTGGAGAGAATAAGTCTACCCTAGGGAATGTCTGTCCCTGATTGTTGAACCTGGACCATTCTCCTATCTGGGCCATTCCTCTGGCACTAAATAAAGTGCAACCTGGAGAGAATGAATCTGCCCTAGGGAATGATTGTCCGGACCATTTCCTAAGGAAATGACTATCCTTCACCAACCTCCAAAACGGACCTTTCTTCGAAACTACTCACAACTGTGAGCTTCAAAAGAATGATTGTCTGGCGAGGCGAACCAGTCTTCTTGACCACTACTGAGAGTGACCTTCAAGAAGAGAGATTGTCCTAGACCATTACCCCACACTGGCCATAAGGGGAATCGTTGTCTATGGTACATCAGAAATCCATCGAACCATTTTCATTACGAAAATGATCGTTCGATCTGGACCATTTTTCAAACTGGAAAATGCATGTTCGTCATAAATCTCAAACCACTTTCCGAACTGGAAAGGAACTACTCATCTTGGACCATTTTTCAAATTGAAAAATGACTGTCCATAAATCAATAACACATCAGTTCTCCCTCCCAACCTGGGAGTCATCTCTTCCTTTTTCAATAAGGAAGTCATCTCCACGAGATCCATCTTGAGTATGCAAACTCTTTCATCTTGGACAGAGGACTTACCAAAATATCTTCTTATCTGCTCATATGTGGAGATATATATTGGAGAACCACTTCTCTTTTTTGGACTTCATCACAGAGAATGTGATGCTTGATCTCAATGTACTTCAGTCTTTCTGGAACACTGGTTTTCTCTGGAGGCTTCATATAGCTCTGATCATTATAGTATATCATAGTTGCATACAACTCTTTTGTTTCCTGCTAGCTCATAACATTGTGGTAGAGCTCAAACTGGAACATATCCAAGTGTCACTTCTTCTGTCATCATGAGAGTTTGTCATGGATTGGAAATCCATTATCTTGGACTTCTAAGTAACCATTATGATACAATATCTTTGTTATAGAAATATTTTACCACGCTTATGTTGTGCATTGGAGGCTCTATACCAAGTTGTTTGAATCCATACAAGATCTTCTTCCATCTGCATACAAGGGTCTCTTTCTGGTATACCTCAAAGCCTTGAGGTTGCTCTACATACGCTCTTTGTTCAATTATTATGGAGAACAGTCTTTGCATTCATCTTATGTAAACTCCAACCCATGGATATTGTGAACAATATAATGGCTCATGTAGAGGTATGTCTGGTTTATTGGAACAATCAATCATCATAGTATTCTCCCTCCATTTGGGAGAACCTCTAGTTCTAGATCTCGCAACGCTTACATTCATAAGTCTTCCATACATTGCTCTTCATCACAACTTTCATTTCCTCTTCTTGATTGCTTTTGGTGAGTTCAGATTAGGTTGGTAGTCTTGTGATTCTCAATACAATGACTGGTTATTATGGCTTTTCTTTCTATCTTGGAATCTTCATGTTCTTCCTCATGTTTCTGTTTAGCTCTTGGGTCCATGGAGTTTTCTATAGATTCCATGCCCTAAAGATTCCAACTTATTTCTTTCATCATAGGATCATGGATGTGGATGGACAACTAGGGATACTTTAAGGCTTCTTTTCGAAGAAGACTTCTTCTAAAGTCACACTGAACACATGATGATTTTCCAATTTCTTCTTGATTGTTGACTTCTTTATTTCTTACTTCTTCTAGGTTTCTTTAAGTTTGATTCTTATTTCAGATTATCTTGCAGTTGTTGCTTATGTAATAACTTCCACGTGAATTGTTACCAGGGGTTTTTGATGTAATTCATCCTTTCATGTGTATTGCCTAACTTATGGTTATCGTGATAACAATCCTTATCTTGTTGTTTTTCCATAGATATGGTTTGTCTTTGAACATATTATCTTCTAAGAAATAGATATGCAAGATATGTAGAGAGACTATGTAAACATGGTATGTACAAGAACTATGAAGAGTATTGTTACCTTGTCTTAGAAAAAGAAGTTTGTTTTATCCTGCTTGGTCTTCTTTGAGGTTTCTCTTTCTTCGGCAACATATGCTTCATGTGTTTCCTTCCTTTTATTTATCTTGGGACAATGATTCTTGTAGTGACCATATTTTTGATAGTTGAAGCATTGCATTTTTGTCATATCTTTCTCTTGATTTGATTTCTTCCTGGAGCCAAACTTCCTTTTATTCCTGAAATTCTTGAATCTTGTTGTGAAGGCTTGATAATCATATTCCTTTTGGGGTTTCTCTTTTTCACTGATCCTTGATTCTTCTTGTGCATAGGATACTCCTTCCTTGTGTTCATGCTTGCGGAAAATGCATCCCATGTCTTGGGAAGACCATTGAGTACTATATTTACCAGTTCCTTCTTTGAAATGATCTCTTCAATAGTTTTTATTTGATCCCTTAACTGAGATATTCTCACAAAGTATGATGTTATGTTGTCATCATCATTCCATTTCATGTCACAGAACTCATTCTTCAAACTCATTACTTGTTCAATGTTTCTGACTGAGAAGAGGTTTGTTAGGGCATCGTACATCTTATTAGATGAGTCAAGATGGGAGATGTAGGGTATCAAGTGGTATTTTATAGATTCCACTATGATACTCATGGCATTGATGTCACTGTCTTTGAACTTTTCCATGATTGCAACGTTCTGAGGTTCCTTATCTTTTCCTTCTTTGAACTGTGGTTCCACGATCTTTCCTTTCACGACATCCAACACTTTATTATTGGCAAGGATGAGTTCAATCCTTGTCTTCCATGCTCTGAATTTAGAATCCCCTTCTAACTTGTTCTCTGACTTCATAGAGTAAGTCACGATTTCTTTGACTTGGTCAACCCTTGATTTTGACCAAAAACTCAAACTTGACATTTTAGCTTTCTGAGAGTACCAGGAGATTTGTTAGGATAGGGAGCACTAGTCTATCCAAAAATTAGGTCAATCTCTTCACTTAAGGTGCCTCAACGAGAGGGTTATGGTTTCGTTACTACAACAGAAACTGGTTGCAACTGCAACTGAGAAAATCCTCCCAATCTATCTTCCAGCGGTTAGACTGTTTGAAGATAGTGTGGGCCCATAACCTGTTAGAATATAATGGATGTGCTTGTTTAACCATAGACAATATAACAATATTGTCACCCAACCATAGGTTGAAGCCACCCCCGAGCACCTTAACCTTGGCAGAGAATCATTCCAGAAGCAAACCCTACGCTAGATAGCCAAACAAGATAGCACACCTCTCTCCAGGGATAGTCCATCAAGCAAGAATAACCAAGACTGATCAGAGATTCCAACCCAAAGAGACCAAAAATACAAAATGAAAAACTGGCGGCAGCAGATCCTCCAAGACTTGCACACAAGATTGTCCTTCTGCAGTGTGCACAAGTGTTACTGCTGTAATTCTAAGAAGTCTGGCTAAAATGAAGATTGGCCTCCTGTATTTATACTACTTCTGCTAGACTGCCTAGGCCAAATTCTTATTCTGGGGGCTAATTCTTTAGTATATAACATTTACTTTAGCCGACTTCTTCTCTTGGAGGCTAATAACCTAATACAAGTCATTCTCTTGAGCCGGCTTGTCTTCTAGGGTTCTTAACCAATTATTTAGGGTTTCTTCTTGCTTCCCAGAATATTCTATTCTCGTCAGGTTTACATGTGGAGGTAAATACCTCCCGCAACTACCATAATATCAACAAATAGTCCCTCGAGAATTTTCTTCCCTCCAATGCTCTTGAGTGTGTACAAAAAAAGTAAAGTCTACAGTCTTCCTTTAGGAATAACCGACCAAAGTTTTACAATAAGTAGCAATCTACAAGGAAAGGGATGGTTTCCTAAACAACCTAGCTTCTATGCTCCTCTGCAACCTTCCATCTCTTTTCTCAAGTCCACGATCTTATCTTCCTCAACTCAATTAAGTCACTTACAAGTTTGATCTCATTCTCAAGCATGAAAATGCAATTCCTAAAGCACAAACATTTTTTATAATTCAAATAATTGCAATGGCCAAAGCACAAACATTTCACAACCACTACAATCAAAGCATAAACATTTCAAAACCACTACGATTTTACAATAGTTGGTGACTTCAATAATGGCATTCCTTTACATAATCGGGAAATTAAAAAAAAAATCAAATAGTGAATAGACTACATACAATCATAATAGCTACAAAAGATATTGAGTAAATATAAACCAAACAAAAAAATGTGATTGATCACATTTGGACAATTAACTGGTTGAACTCTCGTTATCCATATCAAATGAATGTTGGAATGAGCATGATGCACTTTTTGCCTTGCTACACTTTATGTGAACTATACACAAAATACAAGAATCATGTAATTCATTTCTTTCCAGTATACATTTCCTCCCTTAGATCGTATTTACAATAAATGCCATATACAAAATACAAGTTTAAGAAAAATTGTCAAAACACAAGAAGCATGTCATGTATTTTTCTTTTTATAGATTACACACACATATATATATATATACATATACTGTATTTACAAGAAATGCAATATACAAAATACAAGTTTTTAACAATTTTAAGCACAATTTGACAAGTTTATAAAAAAAATGCTCTTACAATTTTAAGCACAATTTGACAAGTTTATAAAAAAATGCTTTTACAATTTTAAGCACAATTTGACAAGTTTTGAAAAGTATTAATCCTAAAAGTAACTAGTTTTGTATTCCATTTTCCTCCTTTTTTTATTCATGCATTTAGTTTTTTTTTTAGGTTTTGCATTTGGTCTACTGGAAGATGCCTTCTCGCAGTGAAAGTGAATATGGATTCCTCTATAAGTAGTGACAATGAATCATGAATTGCATAAGAACATACTTCAAAAGAGTAATATTACTTGAAAGGTATTTCAAAATTCTTTTGCCCTCTCTAACCTTCATTGTTTTCACAGCATAACAACAATTTGCAATGTAAACTTTTGATTTGCATCATGTACATAATTTGTTGTCTACGATAACCTTATACATATTGTACCACCACCAAATGTACAAGAATAACCACCAAAGTTTTTGAAGGAGATGTGTTGAAGTTACGCAACTTGGTGTACAATGAAAACCTACACTCACCTGCCAAATAAAAACTAGTCCATGCTAACCTAGTAGATAAAGATGAGAAAATGACTACAACTCTGAATATTAACAACATTTTGATAACTTGCTTTATCTCACTCTTCTCCATTGTCACGAGCACTTAGGTGATAAACCTCACCATTAAATCCTGCAAAAGAACATACCATAGAGGAAATGCAGAGTGTTGGATGAGAGAATGTAGAGTGTTTGGATTCTGTTAAATGTTTATTATTCAATTGAAAATATAATATAATGTTTGCAGAGTGTTGGATGAGATAATGCAAAGTGTTTGGATTATGTTAAATGTTTATTATTCAATTGAAAATATAATATAATGTTGTGTAATATTTTTGGAGATAAATTGTGTGAGAGTTTATGAAACATCTAAAGTTTCAACGTTTTCAGTGAACACTCCACCCATCATCATCATGAAGAAAGCTACAATAATACTAATAATACATCACAAGTTTGCAAACATCTAAGACATGCAATGCAATGGATACTAATATTTTCCCATGATTGATATATGTTGTAATTTGCAAATGCGGAAACACATATTTCACATAAGACAATCAATAAAAATGTAGACAAGAAACACAAAAATTTATGTGGTTCACCCAAACATTGGGCTACATCCACCAAGCATAAATATCAGTTGTCTTATTATTCAGATCAAGGAGATTACAGCAGGCTCACACTCATCTCACACTCATCCTCTTGTCTGCCTCTACGGGCTTACATAAATTTATATACATTTACACAGGAAAACTGATTATTAAATGCAATCTCATCCATATTCTAACTTGGTCGTATTGGTTACAACCAATGCTAGATTATAGGATCTAAAATCCTATTCATGGAAGAATTCATTGTCATCATTTCCAACAATCTCCAACTTGACAACAATTAACCTGATACCTTGCTCCTTATTTTGGTCATCACCTTTTATGCAAGCCGAGAGAAGCCAACCACCATCATAACTTCTCTAACAGTACTGGTTTTGTGAACATGTCTGCGCAGTTCTCTTTTGTATGCACTTTCTCAAGAGAGACTCCACCTTCATCAATGACATGTCTTACAAAATGGTACTTGATAGGTATATGTTTTGTTTTACTGTGGTAGGCTGGATTCTTATCCAAGTGAATAGAACTCTGACTATCACAAAGTAACTTTACTTTGTTCTGCATCCTTCCAAACTCACCAAACAAACCTTTCAACCAAACTGCCTCTTTGCAAGCATGTGAAGCAGCGACATATTTTGCTTCTGTAGTGGATAAAGCAACGATGTTTTGTAACTTTGACATTCAACTAATAGCTCCACCTACAAGAGTAAATACATACCATGAAGTCGACCTTCTCTTGTCCAAATCACCTGCAAAATCAGAATCAACATATCCACAGACTGATTCACAACCATTGTTATAGGTGATACAATAATCACTTGTGCCCCTCAGATACCAAAGCACCCATTTCATTGTTTCCCAGTGTTCTTTACCTATATTTGTCATATACATGTTGACAACCCCAACTACATGTGAAATGTCTGGCCTTGTACTAACCATCGCATGCATTAGACTTCCTATTGCATTAGCATATGGTATTTGAGACATATATTCCTTTCCTTCTTTTGTACTAGGACATAAACTTGAAGAAAGCTTAAAATGAGAAGCCAAAGGG
Source organism: Picea engelmannii (assembly GCA_009831015.1). NCBI lineage: Eukaryota > Viridiplantae > Streptophyta > Pinopsida > Pinales > Pinaceae > Picea > Picea engelmannii. The sequence goes on along the minus strand of ML788558.1, from coordinate 216,753 downwards.
ACTGAAACTGGTTTCACATCGTTCATACCAAACCTCAAAAGTATCTTCTAAACATACTTCTGTTGTGGCAACCAAAGCTTACCATTCCTCTTGTCTCTGAATATCTCCATGCCCAAAATCTACCTTGCTACTCCTAGATCTTTCATATCGAACGTCCTAGCCATCTGATCCTTTAACCTGTTGATCTCAGTTATGCTTTTTCTTGCTAAAATCATATCATCAACATACAATACTAAGAGAATGAATATGCCATTATTCAATTTCTTAAAGTAGACACAATGATCATACTCACTCCTTGTATACTTCTGCCTCACCATGAAAGAGTCAAATTTCTTGTACCATTGTCTGGGCTACTACCTCAGACCATACAATGATTTCTTGAGCCTACAAACAAATTTCTTGTTACAATTCTGAACGAACCCTTCAGGTTTTTCCATGTAAATTTCCTCATCCAAATCTCCATGTAAGAAAGCAGTTTTAACATCTAGTTACTCCAACTCCAAATCAAGCAATGCAACTAACGCTAACACAATTCGAATTGAAACAGTCTTTACAACTGGTGAAAAAATATAATGAAAGTCAATACCTTCTTTCTGAGAATACCCTTTCACAACCAGCCTTGCTTTGTACCTTTCCACCTTATCATCAACACCCATCTTCATCTTGTAGACCCACTTGCAACCTACAGTTTTTCTGTCTCTTGGAAGTTCTATCAGGTCCCATGTAGCATTCCTCTCCAATGCCTTCATTTCATCCTTCATCATTTCTTTCCATTTATCACTATCTGAACCCTTCACAGCTTCGTGATAGCACGAAGTTTCATCATCATTATTACTTAAAGAAACTAATGAAACAAAATCATCATAACTTCTTGGAGGATTTCTGACCCGTGTAGAGCTCCTTAGGGAAGTTTGTGGCCCATCCACAATTTATTGACGGTCATCATCAGCCATGTCTTCCTCTGCTGCAGGATACTCTTCATGAACATCTTATGAAACGTGTTCATGTTCACCTTCATTGGTTTCAAGCTGAATTTGTTGATACTTTGGTGTTTCTTCCTGTTTCATTTGAACATCTATATTTGATTTGATGAGAGATGATTCATCAAATATTACATCTCTGTTAATGGTGATCTTGTGGGAAGTAGTATCCCACAACCTGTACCCCTTAATATCATCACCATATCCAACAAATATAAGCCTTTTTTATTTTGGATCTAATTTAGAACGTTGATGTTTCAGAATTAGAGCATAGGCATCACAGGCATCACAACCAAAAACTTTAAGATTCGAATAATTACAAGGGTTACCTGTCCATACTTCCTCAGGAATTTTATATTCTGTTATTGTTGATGGTGATCGATTCACCAGATAACAAGTTGTAGTTATTTCTTCTGCCCATAGTTCCTGCTGCAAATTGGCGTTACTAAGCATACTCCTTGCTCTCTCTAGAAGAGTCTTGTTCATGCGTTCAGTAACTCCGTTTTTTTTAGGAGCATAGGAAGTGGTTTTATGCCTATCGATCCCAAATTCCTTGCAATAATTCTAAAACTCCATTGACATAAATTCACCACCATTATCAGTTCTTAAAAATTTAATGGATCTACCAGTGCTCTCTTCCACTAAAGCTCTAAACTGCTTGAAAACTTTAAATACATTGGCCTCACTCTTTTAACATATAGATCCACACCTTCCTAGAGAAATCATCAATAAAAGTTACAAAATATGATGATCCTCCATATGAAATAGTAGGGGATGGTCCCCAAATATCAGAATGGATATAATCAAGGATTCCTTCACTGGTGTGTCTTCCGGTTTTAAATCTCTGCCTATTCTGTATTCCATAGATACAGTGCTTGCAGAAATCTAACTTTAAGGACTTTAGACTAGGAAGTAACTTGCGATCAATTAATACCTTTAATCCTTGTTCACTCATATGACCCAACCGTTGATGTCACAGTCGAACAGAATCACTGTCGTTCTCAGATGTCGTTGTTGCATGATCTGATTCAGTCCTCCCTTCTAGCAGAAACATGTTACCAACCTTCTTTTCTTTCATAATCAGTAGAATTCCTTTGTAGACCTTCATAACTCCACCTTGAACAATAGTCTTGTAAACTCATGTGTCTAAGACTCCCAAAGAGATTAGGTTCTTCCTAAGCTCAGGTACATGTTTTACATCAGTTAGTATTTTAACAGTTCCATCAAATATCTTAATTCGAATGCTACCAATTCCCACAACTTTAGATGAAATATCATTTCCCATGTAAACTACTCTGTCATCTATAGACTGGTAAGTAATAAAACAATGTCAATAAAGACACATGTGGTTTAAAGCACTAGAATCTAATAACCATTGTTGATCATAACGTGAACCAATACTAATTGCTAAAACTTCATCAACCATACTTGAACCTGTTTCAGTAGCGTTTGCTTCCTTCGTCTCTTTTGGAGGGTCTTCTTTGGAGGCTTGTGGTCACTTCCAATAGTCCTTCTTTAGGTGTCCATATTTGCCACAAAACCAACACTTAAGCTTTCTCTTTCTACCTTTCGACTTTGACCAAGAGAAATCCCTTTGACCCTGTCCTCTTTCTTTAGGTCTACCTCTGACCATCATTGCCTCAAATGTAGAGGTTTCTATATTAGATTTCTTCCTTGTTTTCTCAGACAGTAAATCTCCAACAATATCATCAAACTCAATACTTTATGTTGAACTGAAACTAATAGAGGTAACGAAATGATCCCATGACACGGGTAAAGAACACAATAATGTAATTGTCTTATCTTCGGATTCAAATTTCACTCCCATGCTATTCAACTAAACTAAGAGAGTATTAAAAGTATTTAGATGATCAGTTATCTTTGTACCTTCCTTCATGTGCAAATTGTGCAATTGTCTTTCCAGGAAGATCTTGTTTGTCAAGGATTTCGTCATGTACAGGCTTTCTACCTTTGACCATAAACCGGTTGTGATGCAGCCGCGCCACCCAGGGCACGTCTGCTCACAGGACCTTCTCTTCTTACTCGGCCCGAAGAACTGAAAAGCTCTTCTAATTCCCTATCGGGAATTCTCCACACCCACAACAACTCTCCAACTGACCTCCCTTAACGATCAGGAAATCAACGCTGCCCTCTTTTCTTTGTGATCGGGGTTCCCGTTATCAGGATCTTGACACCAGTGATATTCTGATAACTTGGATCACCGATCCCCGATCTCCAATGCGCTCCTTTGTTGTCTTAGCCCCACCTGGCTAAGCCTTCAGTCCACACGACAACTCTCTATAAGACCCCAGCCTTATATCCCTTCTGTCAGGGTTTCTGACTTCAAATTCCCGTTAGCCCTCTAGGCTAGGCTCCTGGGTCCACGTGGCCTCTCCTTATATGACCGCAGTCATATCCCTCATCAGAGTTTCGGACTTTCCGATGTCAAAATACAATTGTCCCTAGGACTTGCAATTCCCCGAATCCCGACGTGCCTTCTTCACGGTAGCCCTCCTGGCTATGGGCCTTGGCTCATATGACCGTTAACTCGTGACCACGGTCTTATCCCTGTCAGGGCTACGGGGTTTCAAATGCTACAAAACACTTACCCGTGGGATTCTTGATTCTCCGTCAGGCTGACAGCTGGCTTCCTCTACGGCACCTCCCTCTTTTCTGACGTGCTGATAGTTGGTCACACGGCTACACCTTCCTCCTCGTCGGGGTCTCACGGATCGCGAAACCAAAGTGCGTAAACACTTTGTCATCAGGATCCCCGATATCACGATGGCCCCAAACACCGATGGATGACTTCTTATCGGGACTTTCCCTAATGACGTTGATTTCTTCCACGCGTCCTTTCTGATGAACGGTCCCTATTTCTCCACGGTTTCGGGACTTATAATGTCTCAACTTCGTTTTCCTCAGGAACTCCGATTTCCCGATGCCATATATCCCGACTCTCCTCAGATTCCTGACACCTGTCCTCCCGAACAGACGACTCAGATTATGTCGGGTTTTTCACTATGAACTTCCCTGACCTTCTGTCCACGGAACTTTCTGACTTCCCGAACTCCTGACGCCTTGATCTCCACCACGCGTCCAACTGTCAGACGGATCTGATCTTCCCGGGCTTCGGGGTTTCAAATGTCGAAAAACATTCGACCAAGGGATTTTCGATCCTTCGAATCCTGATGGTAACCCTCGTGCAACTTCTGTCAGATCCAACGACTGACGGTTAACTGATCCACGATCCAACGGCGCGCAGCTCCTAGAGCTTAAACTCCCAACACGACCGTAACCTCCTTTGCTCCTTTGGTAGATCCAACAGCTGACGGGTTTTGTCAATCTCCTCTGCAAGATTCTAACCGTCCACCTCCCTCTTGGATATCTTCTACGAGTGAACCCAGTATTTATCTATGAAATACTGGTCCTTCTTGCACATAACTTTGCAATGCCTATTCAATCAATCTATGCACAGACTCTCTGTGCTTCTTCTCGATGGATCTGAAAGCCTTATTCCTCGTGAGCTTTCTCACACTTCCAACCTCAAAGAGGTTCTTTGCACGCACTCCTTGCGACATTTCTCAAACACCTTTAAGTGTTGAGTTCTTTTGACTCTGCACACACCTGCAGCAGCAGTCCTTCAATACTTCGCTCAGATTCACGACTGAGACTCTCCTTAGCCTGCGCACTCCTTGCACGATTCATATAACCTAATTTCACTTCTGGGTGAATGAGAACAAGAGTTAAACTATCTGAGCCTTCTGTCAACGCACTTCTTGCGGATGACTTCAACTGCACTCCTTGCAGGAATCCTTGCTCGGATAGAGAAACAATTGAAACTCGTTCCTTCTTCCTTCAGACTTCAACTCAAACCATGAAATCACATACACAACATATAAAAGCAAATGTATACCAGGAAGCAAACATTCAAGAGCATAACATTAATACACAGAGGACCACACAAAAACCATGAATTTGAATCAATCTTTCTCTATTAATCCAAATATCAGTACATGGATGTTTCTACACAACTCTTTTCTCCTCTTCTATGCTCCTATGCTTCTAACTATTCCCTGAATTATTTTACAATGCACAATGAGGGTGTTTGTATCCGTTTTTCCCTCCTTTCTTCCAAAACTGTCTAATCTAGTATTCAATTCTACCTACTTACATTTACTACTATAAATGCCTCTGTCTACTTCAGACGAGAGCGGGGCGCTCAAGGTATGATTACATTATACCAAGGCGCCTTCATTAAATGATCTCATTTATGCTTGGCGCATCAACTTCAAGGGAGATTTCAAAATTTTGGGCTGGCGTGTGCCCAGCTACCCTTTGTCTTCTGCGCTGGCTCACTTGTCTCAGGAGATGCTCCTGCATCATACTCCCTCGCTTGAAAATTTGCATGGGCTCCTGCCCATGAGCTCCTGCATGATATGTCCATGCTTCAGAATCTCTGCTTCAGTCTCCCAGCTGGCATCTTCAACTGGATGGCCCTTCCACTTGACCAAATATTCAAAATATTCTTTCCTTCTGGTTTTCTTACCCACTCATTTATTCAGTATCTGTTCCATCTGTGGCTTCTTTGCAACTGGCATCTGCTTCTGCCACTGAACCTCTGGCTGTTCATCACTTGTTCCTACTTCCTCAAGTTTGTATGGGTATAAATCCGAGACATTGAATATCGGAGATATTCTGATCCCATCCGGTAATTCAATCTCGTAAGCATTCTGTCCCATTTTCTTCAAGACCTTGCATGGTCCGATTTTCTTCATCTTCAATTTATTATACGTCCCTCTCGGGAACCTTTCCTTCCTCAGATGTGCCAGAACCAAATCACCAACCTCGAACTGAAGTTGTCTTCTATGTTGATCGGCTCTGCGCTTATATTCTTGTCTTGATTTCAGCAACCGCTCTTTCACCTGGCTGTGAAGTTATTTCATTGCCTCAGCAAATTCTTCTGCACTAACGCTCCTAGTAGCAGTCTATTCTGAATCTCTCAATTCAAAAACTCCTCTCGTTTGTGTGCCATATACAATCTGGAATGGACTCTGCCCTGTGCTCCTGTTAACAGAGCCATTGTAAGCAAACTCTGCCTGCGGCAATATACTATCCCACTGGCTGTGGTGCTCTGTCACCAAGCTTCTCAGCAAGTCTCCCAGACTTCTGTTCACCACTTTTGTTTGTCCATCCGTCTGAGGATGATAAGCTGAACTAAACAACAAGTTAGTCCCCAACTTCTTCCATAATGTTCTCCAAAAGTGTCCTAAGAACTTTGTGTCTCTGTCTGAAACTATGCTCCTGGGTAAGCCGTGAAATCGAATGACTTCTTTGAAAAACAGATTCGCGATGTGTGTCGCATCACTGGTTTTCTGACATGGGATAAATGTGCCATCTTGGAAAATATATCCACTACCACAAAGATCAAATCAACACCCCTTTGTGTCTTTGGTAACCCCAATACAAAATCCATACTTATCGCCTCCCATGGCTTGTCTGGTATGGGCAATGGTTGATAAAATCCCACATTTTGTTTCCTTCCTTTTGAATGCTGGCAAATCCTGCATCTATCTACAAACCGCTTGACCTCTGACCGCATCCCTGGCCAAAAGTATGACTCGCTCAGCTTTTCAAATGTCTTGTCATGACCGAAGTGTCCAACCAATCCTCCGTTGTGCTTCTCCTTTAACAGATTCACCCTCATGGAGCAATTTGGGATACACAACTGATTTCCTCTGAACAATAATCCATCTCGGATCATATAGTTTGTCCAAGGGCTTCTATCTCTGAGAACTGGATTCTCAGCTACTTCATACACTTCCTTAAAATCCTGGTCATCTGCATACATGTCTCTGAGATCATCAAAGCCTAACGTCCGGACTTTGAACTCCTGCAATAGCAAACACTTCCTACTCAAAGCATCAGCCACTTTGTTAGCAGTACCAAAAATATGCTTAATTACAAATGTGAAATTCTGCATGTATTCAACCCATTTAACATGCCTCTGATTCAACTTCTCTTGTTGAGTCACAAACTGCAATGCATGGTTGTCACTATATAAAATAAATTCCTTTGGAATCAAATAGTGCCTCCATTTTTTCAATGCATGTATGATGGCATAAAATTATTTATCATACGTGGAGTACTTTTCTTTTGCCTCATTCAGTTTTTCGCTGAAATATGCAATTGGTCTGTCCTCCTGACTTAAGACCGCTCCTATGGCAAACCCACTTGCATCACATTTTACCTAGAATGTCTTTTGAAAATCCGGCAACACCAGAATTGGTTGTTCCATAATCTTTTGTTTCAACAAATTGAAACTCTTCTCAGCCTCATCAGTCCAGTGAAAAGATTTATGTCTTTTCTTGACTGTATCCATCATCGTTGCGCTAATTCCACTGAAATTCCTGATGAATTTCCGATAGAAACTAGCCAAATCGTGAAAACTCCTCACCTCAAATACGTTCCTCAGTGATAGCCAATTCTTGATTACCTCCACCTTATCTGGATCCATCATCAACTCATTCGCCGAAATAACAAACCCCAAATAAATGAGTTATGTCTTCATAAATGAGGACTTCTTCATATTTATCAACAACTTCTCCTGCTGTATCTTCTTCATTACAATGGCCAAATGCTTCAGATGTTCAGCCTTCGTCTTGCTGAAAACCAATATGTCATCCAGATACATGATGACAAATTTCCCGATGAACTCCTTGAGGACTTCATTCATCAATCTCATAAAGGTACTTGGTGCATTCGTCAAGCCAAACGGCATGACAAGCCATTCATACAGTCCTTCTTTTGTTTTGAATGTTGTTTTCCATTCATCACCTTCTCTCATACGAATCTGGTGATATCCACTCTTTAGATCTACCTTTGAAAAAAATCTTGCTCCACTTAAGAAATCCTTCAGATCATCCATCCTCGGCAATGGAAATCTGTACATGATAGTTATCTTGTTAATCGCCCTTGAATCAGTGCACATCCTCCAGCCTCCGTCTTTCTTCGGATTGAGTACTGTCGGAACAGCACATGGACTCAAGCTTTCCCTGACCAAACCTTTGTCCAACAACTCCTGGACCTGTCTTTTAACTTCTTCATTCTCCTGCGACGTCAATCTGTACGCGGCTTTGTTTGGTAAACTAGCTCCTGGTATGAGATCTATATGATGACTTACACTTCTCATCGGTGGCAACGAACGAGGTAATTCGTCCACTACAATATCAATGAACTCTTCCAGCAGTTCCTGAACTTCTCCTGGCAAATCATCCACTCTTGTGCTAGTCAGAACAATTCTCAGTTTTTTGACCACAAAGAATTGTGGATCCTCCCTCCTCTTAACTTCTGTAATAAGTTCCTTTCCACTCATGAGAAGTACTATGTTGCTTACTTTCGGTTTCGCCTCCTTATCCTCAATTGGATGTAACATGTGGGTTCTCCCATTCTTCTTCAGGGTGTATGTGTTCATCCTCCCATCATGAATCACATTTCTATCATACTGCCATGGTCTACCCAGCAATAGGTGACAAACATCCATAGGAATAACATCACAGAGTATTTTATCATTATATCCTCCTATTTTGAATTCAACTAAACATTGTTTAGTGACATTTACCCGATGTCCCTTCTGTAGCCATGAAACTTTGTATGGACTCAGGTGATCAGTCGTCTCCAGCTCCAGATTCTCTACCATCTCGGTTGAAACAAGATTATCCGTGCTTCCACTATCCACGATAACCTTGCATGCCCAACCCTTGGTCTTGCAAGCTGTTCTAAAAAGACTGTTCCTCTGCACTGAATTCTCCATCTCCTTCTCTGGTGTCAAAAGAACCTTCCGCATCACCAGCAATCTTCTGCCTTCAGCATATTCTGCCTCAATATCTCGCCTTTGTGCCTCGACGATGTGAGTCTCTCCGGTTTCTTTCTTTTTCTCTGGACACTCGAACGACCTGTGCCCATTCTTTCTGCATGTGAAGCATGTAATTACTCCACCTCTCCCTCTTCCTCTACCTCTGGTATGAGGAAGAGTGTTGTTATCAGCATATCCTCCTCTCTGCTCAGTATGTTGTTCTCTTTTCTCAGCATATCGCCCTCGCTGTGAACTTCCACCTCTCTCGGTTCTAGTATGAGGCTTCTTCCAGTCGTCCTTGGGCTTCTAGGTTCTTTCCTGGGCAACTGCTTTGCCTCTGGGATGACTCCTGCCTCACCCTTGCTGACCTTGTTTACGGCTCAGCTTCTCTTCAGCTTTCAAAGCCATTTGGTAGGCATCCTCCATCGTTCGGATGGTTGCCATACTCATTTCATCATGAATCTCATATCTTAGGCTATTCATATACCTGGCCACTTTTTCTTCATTGCTTTCGCGATGACCTGCCCTGATATTCAACCTGTAAAACTCTTCAGTATATTCCTTTACTGTCATCAGCTTCTGTCTCAGGTTCTGCATCCTCCTGAACAGAGAAATTTGATAGTCTCTGGGGATGAACTTTGCCTTCATCTTTGCAATCATTCGATCCCAACTTTTAATTTTCTGCTTGCCTTGGCAACGTCTGTCAGCTTGTAGTTCATCCCACCACAAGGCTGCATGCCCTTTTAATCTCGTGACGGCATGCCTGACCTTCTTGTCCTCTTCAACATCTTCATAATCAGATTAGGTGTCCAGAGCTCTAATCCAGTCCAGAAGCTCTTCTACATCCAGATTTCCCTCATAAACTGGAATGTCCATTTTTACCTTTGTACTCATTCTTGCAACAGCTTTAAGTAAGCATTCACTTGTTGCATCTTCCGCTAGGATTTCTTCTTCTCCCTGTCCAGCATCATCTTCATTTTCGGACTCACTAATATATCCTGTATTAGCTTTTCACCTTTCTCTTATCCCCATATCCACAATCATAGAGCGTAAGTTATGCAGTTATCTTTCCACTTCTGGATTCTGCACTTGCCTACCCCTACCTCTGGGCATCTCCCTTTCCTCCCCTGGATCGAGTGATTGTCTATCTCTTCTCCTTGGCGGCATGGTGAATTCTCATTTTTCTCTACTATAGAAAGCAAAGACTCCTTCTTGTGCTCTGATACCACTTGACGAAGCCGCGCCACCCAGGGCACGTCCGCTCACAAGACCTTCTCTTCTTACTCGGCCCGAAGAACTGAAAAGCTCTGCTAATTCCCTATTGGGAATTTTCCACACCCACAACAACTCTCCCACTGACCTCCCTTAACGATCGGGAAATCAACGCTGCCCTCTTTTCTTTGTGATCGGGGTTCCCGTTATCGGGATCTTGACACTAGTGATATTCTGATAACTTGGATCACCGATCCCCGATCTCCGATGTGCTCCTTTGTTGTCTTAGCCCCACCTGGCTAAGCCTTCAATCCACACGACCACTCTCTATAAGACCCCAGCCTTATATTCCTTCTGTCGGGGTTTCTGACTTCAAATTCTCGTTGCTCCTCAATTCCCATTAGCCCTCTAAGCTAGGCTCCTAGGTCCACGTGACCTCTCCTTATATGACCGCAGTCATATCCCTCATCGAAGTTTCGGACTTTTCGATGTCAAAATACAATTGTCCCCAGGACTTGTGATTCCCCGAATCCCGACGCGCCTTCTTCACGATAGCCCTCCTGGCTATGGGCCTTGGCTCATATGACCGTTAACCCTTGACCACGGTCTTATCCCCGTCGGGGCTATGGGGTTTCAAATGCTGCAAAACACTTACCCGTGGGATTCCCGATTCTCCGTCAGGCTGACAGCTGGCTTCCTCTACGGTGCCTCCCTCTTTTTTGACGTGCTGATAGCTGGCCGCACAGCTACACCTTCCTCCTTGTCGGGGTTTCGTGGATCGCGAAACCAAAGTGCGTAAACACTTTGTCGTCGGGATCCCCGATATCCAGATGGCCCCAAACACCGATGGATGACTTCTTATCGGGACTTTCCCTAATGACGTCGATTTCTTCCACGCGTCCTTTCTGATGAACAGTCCCTATTTCTCCGGGGTTTCGCGACTTGTAATGTCTCAACTTCCTTGTCCTTAGGAACTCCGATTTCCCGATGCCAGATATCCCGACTCTCCTCAGATTCCTGACACCTGTCCTCCCGAACAGATGACTCAGATTATGCCAGGTTTTTCACTATGAACTTCCCCGACCTTCTATCCACAGAACTTTCTGACTTCCCGAACTCTTGACGCCTTGATCTCTGCCACACGTCCAACTGTCGGATGGCTCCGATCTTCCCGGGCTTCGGGGTTTCAAATGTCGAAAAACATTCGACCATGGGATTTCCGATCCTTCGAATCCCGATGGTAACCCTTGTGCATCTTCTGTCAGATCCAACGGCGGACAGTTAACTGATCCATAATCCAACGGCACGCAGCTCTTGGAGCTTAAACTCCCAACGTGACTGTAACCTCCTTTGCTCATTTGGTAGATCCAACGGCTGACGGGTTTTTTCAATCTCCTCTACAAGATTCTAACCGTCCACCTCCCTCTTGGATATCTTCTACGAGTTAACCCAGTATTTCTCTATGAAATACTGGTCCTTCTTGCACGTAACTTTGCAACGCCTATTCAATCACTCTATGCACAGACTCTCTATGCTTCTTCTCGACGGATCTGAAAGCCTTATTCCTCCTGAGCTTTCTCACACTTCCAACCTCAAAGAGGTTCTTTGCACGCACTCCTTGCGGAAGTTCTCAAACACTTCTAAGTGTTGAGTTCTTTTGACTCTGCGCACACCTGCAGCAGTAGTCCTTCAATACTTCGCTCAGATTCACGACTGAGACTCTCCTCAGCCTGCGCACTCCTTGCACGGCTCGTATAACCTAATTTCACTTATGGGTGAATGAGAACAAGAGTTAAACTATCTGAGCCTTCTGTCAACGCACTCCTTGCGGACGACTTCAACTGCACTCCTTGCAGGAATCCTTGCTCAGATAGAGAAACAATTGAAACTCGTTCCTTCTTCCTTCAGACTTCAAATCAAACCATGAAATCACATACACAACATATAAAAGCAAATGTATACCAGGAAGCAAACATTCAAGAGCATAACATTAATACACAGAGGACCACACAAAAACCATGAATTCGAATCAATATTTTTCTATTAATCCAAATATCAGTACATGGGTGTTTCTACACAACTCTCTGCTCCTCTTCTATGCTCCTATTCTTCTAACTATTCCCTGAATTATTTTACAATGCACAATGAGGGTGTCTGTATCCGTTTTTCCCTCCTTTCTTCTAAAACTGTCTAATCTAGTATTCAATTCTACCTACTTACATTTACTACTATAAATGCCTCTGTCTACTTCAGACGAGAGCGGGGCGCTCAAGGTCTGATTACATTATACCAAGGTGCCTTCATTAAATGATCTCATTTATGCTTGGCGCATCAACTTCAAGGGAGATTTCAAAATTTTGGGTTGGCGTGTGCCCAGCTACCCTTTGTCTTCTGCGCTGGCTCGCTTGTCTCGGGAGATGCTCCTGCATCAGGTTGTTGTCTTCTCTGTAACAATGTTGAATAGTACATCGTCAGCCAAACACAGGCGTATGGTACTCAGTGCTCTTGCATCCATCTCATCCTAGTCATCGTCTGTTATGGATGTGGGTTGTTTTGTTTTTCCCAAAAACACCTTCACCACGCCTTGTTGCACGAGCAGATCGTGCATCTTAACCTTCCAAATCTCGAAATTTTTCTTGCCATTAAATTTCTCAATTTTGAACTTAAACCCCACTTTTTCCTCACTTTTTATTAAAAAAAAAATTTATAAAAAAAAAATCCTTTTTAATAAAAACCATTTAAAAAACAAATACACCTTTTAAAATTCCTCCACCCTTTTATGCATGCAATATTCCATACCATATTCCAAAATATAGTGATATTTTGAAGTAGCCTCCACGTGACTTACTTGTTCACGTTTTCAAATTTTTAAAAAAAGGGAAATTCAATTTTTAAAAAAGGTTGCATGACTTCATACCATTCCTTCATACCTTAAATTTTTCAACTCCAAAACATACGCTTCATCAAAAATTTTGTTTGAAAAAGCCGCCGCACCTCCCGAGTGAGTGGCATGTGTGCTTCAAAGGGGTTGCCGCACCTCCTGTGTGTGAAGTGTTCACCAGTGGCCGCCGGGACCTCCGAGAGGAGAGACCTGCGGAAATTAGGAGATCTACGCACTTCTCAAAATTTGATGCACTTGACTGTCTTCAAATTCTTTCTGATATCATTTGTTGTAATGTGAAAACACAAATTTCACATAAGACAATCAATAAAAATGCAGATAAGAAATACAATAATTTATTTGGTTCACCCAAACGTTGGGCTACTTCCACCAAGCATAGGTATCGGTTATCTTATTATTCAGATCAAGAAGATTACAACAAGCTCACATTCATCTCATACTCATCTTCTTGTCTATCTCTACTGGCTTACATAAATTTATATACATTTACACAGAAAAACTAATTATTAAATATAATCTCATCCATACTCCAACTTGGTCATATTGATTACAACCAACGCTGGATTATAAAATCTGAAATCCTAATCATGGAAAAATTCGTTATCACTGTTTCCAACAATATCAAACAACACATATCATGTTGTACTTATTCAAACAATTGTCATTGGAAACCACCGGAACAATAAGCAATATGAACTGAATATAAAAGATGATGAAGAAACTGCAGTTGCATGTTTTCCTTTTTCAAATTTGCTTCTGTTAAAAAACAAAATCTTTCTTTAATAAAATGCACAAGACTTGCATATTTGCATGTTGTGTCAATTAAAAAAAATTAAATCAGGTTCAAATTTTGTTACAGATACGTATGAATGATAGTTACAAAGATCTTTTCCTCTGATTCCAACAAGCTAGCATATCCAACTCTACGCCGGTGCATTTTTTCAAGAAAACGATATTTGTCAATGTGCCTGCTGATTACTGCATAAAGGAACATTGGAAATATTTTCTGCAATAAGTGATTAAACAAAATATATCTTTAGTTTCAAATTTTTAATCTGAACTCTTTTCTCTTTTACTTCTGATTTTCATTATAAGGTAAAAGAAATAGCATCCCTGCTCCCTGCCAATCAATGTGGAGACAGCCCAAAAAAAAAAAAAAAAATCTTACTCTATTCCCTGACAATGTGGAAACAGCCCTCCCCCCAACACCCAAAAAAAAAATTATTTCTAATTCCATTTTAGTTCATTTTACAATAAATGTGAGCAAACAATTTTTTATAACTCATTTCATTGCATAAGTTACTAATAAAACACTACATTTATCTACAAACATATCTTCTAAGACGACCAATATCCACTTTACTATACAGCATTGTTACATGCATAAGGATGGATATACACCATCTAATTTGAATTGCTTCAAATCCTACAATGTATACCCACCCTGAAGGGTGGATAATGTTTCCCTAGCAGGGTAGATAATGTTTGCCTATCCTCTGTTGCACATTGGAAAAAGAAAATGATACAGGCGAGTGCACCTTGAAAAAGCCAGCCCTCCAAGAATGCATTCTAGCACTTCTTGAAATTTCCAAAGAAGTATGTCCGTACACACATGGAACATTTCACAAACCATGTTTGAATTGTGTAAAATGTTACCAAAAAGGCTTATAAAACCTATCACGGGACAATCTTGTTATAGAAATGAATAAACTTTAGTTCCCATGGCCCTAGTCGCACTAATCAAATTTTGTAATGCTGCAAAGGAGAGGCATGATCTACTCGCTGTTGATTATGATAAAAATAGGAACTGGGTTTTTGTTTTAGTATTTACTAATAATCATGTTGCTTGTTAAACATTGAAAACAAAAACAAAACCTAATGTATATTTTGCTTTTGCCTTGTTGCTTGTTAAATATTGAAAACAACACATAATGTATATTTTTCTTTTTCCTTTAGGTTATAATGATATGTGTACTTCATTGTATAATGATTTATCTATGAAAAGAATACATTTGAAGTTTAATAAATCTTTAAAAAACAAAAAATTGGTACTTCAGTTCAGTGTAAGAATGGTTATGAAAAACATCTCGTGTAAGAATGGTTAATGGTTATGAGAAACATCTTAATAATAATGAGTAAACCAATTGATTTAACTAACTCTCAAAACTAACATCATTTTACTTTTAAAATTAGTAATTTTTATTTTAAAATTAGCGATTTTCATTTTGAAAATTTATATTTCTCTCATCTTATTGATTGTTATAATGCTTTGCTACAAGTATAATATAGCTCTACTACTAAAGCTATTCCCTAGACCCTCAAACGTTGTCTTGTTTCTAGATTCTCAATTCATTTGTTGTTAAGGTTTCATGGTCATTAAGAAATTTTCTTCTTTTCTTGCAATTTTCATTTGACAATTACTCATAACTATCATTTTAAACATTGTTATGAAAAGTGCCATGATAGATTATATGTGCTAGCATGCAAACATATGTGTGATGGTTACATATTTTTGTCAATGAAATGCTAGCATGCAAACATATGTGTGATGGTTACATATTTTTGTCAATGAAAAAATGCTAAAATTTATATTTTCTACTTTTTCCATACTATAACTTATTTACTTTTTTGTTTACTTATTCTCTATAAAATATGGCACACCTAACATGTCTTATGTCAATAATATAGTTTCTACTTTTTCCAAACTATAACTTATTTACTTATTCTCTATAAAATATGGCACACTAACATGTCTTATGTCAATAAATGTGTTGTATTTTTTGTTTACTTATTTTCTATAAAATATGGCACACCTAACATGTTTTATGTCAATAAATGTGTCGTGATGTGTAATTGGTCCTAATGTGTAATTGATCAATTTTATTATATATATATATGACATTCAATTTTATCTTTTTAGGGGAGTCTATATATCCCATGTCAAATAAATGTATACTCATTTCCTTGTATCATGTGTGATGGGCTACGTATTTTTAATCATTTTTTCATATAACATTCAATTTTATTTTGTAAAGAGAACATATATGTTTCATGTAAAATACGTATATACTCATTTCCTTGTCTCATCTGTTCTCTTTAATTATTTTTTCATGTAATTTTTTGTTATATCAATGTATTTGATCATTTAGAACGTGTGTCACAACCAACCTTGGTTTTTTTACAATAAATTGCAAACATGTGTTTGCAATATGGTTTGGTTTGCATTGTACCTATTTTTTCCATAATCACTAACCACCTAACCATGAATACTTGTCATTGTGTTTTTTTTACAAATCTCAATATGAAAAAGAAATGATCCAACTTCGATATTAAAAAAAAAACTTTAAAAAACTATGAAGTGTCAAAGATTTATATTATTTTTTTATGTGATTTTGTTAGTACTTGTCATAAAGATAAATTTTAACATGAAAAATGTTGATATTAAAAAAAAAAACTGTGAAATGTTAAATTTTAACATGAAAAATGTTGATATTAAAAAAAAACTATGAAATGTTAAATATTTAGATTATTTTTTATATGATTTTGTTAAAGTTATATAGATAAAAAGGTAATTATTTTTCTATAATCTATTTAAAATTGTTTATGATTGTCAATCGTATGCTTAGCCTCGCTCAGCCTCTAGACTCTTGTTGCAATACCTTTAAACTACATGAAAATCTAGTTGTAAATGTTGTAGCTATCTTAATGAATGAAGTAAAGAAGTTCAAACAGAATGAAGTTCAAAAGTTGTATTGATTTCAATATTTATCCATCTTCTTTGCCATATTTTAGTGTAATCATTTATTTCCTAGGATTTTCATTAATCAACACTACTTTCTAATTGTTTCTTGCACACTTCTATTGAATTTTATCTTCCACCATTGCATTTTCGAGAAATTGGCAATAATGTTATGCCCAAACAATGCTCATGCTCAATATTGCTTAGTAGCACAGATCCATCTTTCTCAACACAGATCCATTTCAACCCATGATCTATTATCATCTTCCTTCATGTACAATTTTCAGTGATCTTGAACCATTGGGATTTAGACATTAAATAATTTTGATTCAAAATCCTACATTGTAGAGCCAATTGCAAAAATCCATGTTATGTATTTTGAAAAAAAAAAAAAAAATGAATTGGATGTGCAAAAAGGCTTTCTGATGAAGTTCTTACATTAAAAAAATATGTTTGATTACAGTATTGTTTTTTCTTTTTTTAAAATCAAACAATTGGCAAAGTTGTATTCCAATCATGAATTCGGAATTTGCAGTGTGTTATGGTTGTAAGAACAAGTATTACAATAACCATTTTTTTTTAATGTTTCAATGTCCTTTGCTTCAATTTAGTGCATTTTTCTACATGATATAGTTCTCACTGAAGTCCTAAATTTGTTGCAATTATAGTCTATTTTTTTGTCTAATCTTTACAATAGCAAGTTGTTCACTTTCTTCTTGTGATCATTTATTCCCTCAAGAAGGGGCATTAAGAGACAGACCGACACCAACGCAGCCCAGATTAGTGTGGATCAGTGAGACCTTCCATCCCATGAGATTTCAGCGGCATGACCAGACTATATCTCTTTCCAGGAGATGGAGGAGATCTCTCATACCTCGTCTATGCACTACCTCTACCAATCAACAACGGACGATCTAAGTAGCCTACTAGCTCCTTTATTTGGCCTTGGATGGTAGGATAGATGGGTTCACTCTAGGAGAGACCCATTTTCTTTCTTATTCTTCTTTTGGCTCCTCTTATCCTTAGATCTCCCCCTATGGTACATTTCATCATCATAGTAGGCCTCTGAGCTTAGGTGGGGTCAAGGGTTTTTCATGTCTCTCGATTGATCTCAGTCTCTACTACTATACCTTATTGCACTCTACTTTCTATGTTTTTCCTTCTATAGGATACCTTTTGGTACTCCCGCATCTTATTGACATCATTCTACTCAGTTGATGCAGGGATTTCTGAGGATCATAACTTTTGACTAGGTTATTCGTTTGGGATGAAATTTTACAAGGAGTTGTGTCTCAAGAGTTCACTATCATGATGATCTAATCCCTTAGATCGGACATCGTTTCGACACTTTTTGGGTCCAAATTCCTTCATATAAGGCCTCAAATTGGGGTTTCAGTTTTTTTTAGGATTTTTTAAATTAGTAATTATCAATTATCTTAGTTTATACACCTAATCAAAATTTAAGCGAGTTAAAAAATAGTATCTCTCTAGTTAGCTATTAGTTATTGGTCATTTTTAGATTCATGTGAGAATTTTCTAAAATTAGTTGTTTTTCTAAAATGTTTTTTCTAAAATTAGTTGTTTTTCTAAAATTAGTTGTTTTTTCTAAAATTAGTTGTTTTTCTAAAATTAGTTGTTTTTTCTAAAATCAGTTGCTTTCAAAAATATTAGATAGTAGTTATAAGAGGTTGAACTTCTATTGTAATAGTCGGGATGGAGAAGGAATAAAAGAGAGTTATTTTCCATTCCCATGTGTTTACATGTTTTTTAGATCTTGTGAATTAATCTGTTAGGGTCCTAACCCTCACATAGGTAGAACGATATATTTGGATGTAATAAAGGTCAATATTAATAAGGCCTTTCAATCAAATAGAATAAGGCGGATGTAAGAAGACCTAATAGAAGCTTCGATTCTAGAAGGATCTTCCTCTAGATGCTTCTTTTTAGTATAAATAGGAGTCGAGGGTATGAGAACCATAGCTTGGATATTATTGTAATAGAGCTCTACTCAACTGGAGGTTGCCCCCTTGAAGAGGCCCGTGAACATTGCTTTCAGATTCAAAGTGATATTTCTGTTATTATTCTCTTATCATTGCAGTGCTATTGTGGTGAATGTTTTGGTTATATTGTTGTTATTCTGCCATTTCTATCATTTTATTTCTGTTTTGCATACATTTTATATATGGTATATTACAAGTGGTATCAGAGCACTTTCCTCAGAAGAAAGTGTGGGTTAAAAAAAAAATTTCAGGGTAGAGACTTATTCCAGCGTCTTTAAACCACATAGATCTTTCGTTACGCGCATAAACCTGTGGTTGAGGGATTCA
Organism: Picea engelmannii; assembly: GCA_009831015.1. Lineage (NCBI taxonomy): Eukaryota > Viridiplantae > Streptophyta > Pinopsida > Pinales > Pinaceae > Picea > Picea engelmannii. The sequence goes on along the minus strand of ML788558.1, from coordinate 197,738 downwards.
TACATGCAAGAAATACAAGTGGTACTTAAGCGCACGTATGTTGGCCACCCTTGTAACCCCTGTTGGTACCCCTTCGAGTGGTAGCGCATCAGACAGAACATGTGTACAGATCGACCTAGATTACATGAATCCCTCTTTAGATAAATTGATCGACTGCTTGACTGCTATAGTGTCACCAAGAACAACACTCGGGAAGATACTCTCTAGTACCTGGGTAGTCGGGTAGTACGGATAAGGGTACGGTCTATCCTCCTTAGTTAGTGCCCTAAGATATTGGGTCGAGTACTACTGTTGGACCCCACACGTATATCAGAGAGCTATATCACAGGGCAAACCCTTGTCTGTAGAACCCTTGAATACCTAACCCTTGGAGACAGAAACATAAACAAATTAAAACAGACAAGATCTATTGTCGCGCAACTGTGTTCACATTGCCAAGTAAATACACATTTCTTTCTAGTTAAGCATTTGGGAATTTCCTCTCTGCAGTATTCTTCAGACCGGAGTATAACTCCACAGCTGTAAAAAAAAAAAAAGTCCGAAATTTTTTTGACCATTATTTGAGACCTATTCCATTGGATTCATCTCTTCACCCTTATCACATTCATCCATATCATTTTTCGGAAGAAAACAAAAATTGACCCCACCCACTCCTTTTCAGTTCCCCTCATCCTCATGGCCCATACCCATAGCCAAGACTTGGAAGCTCGCTTCAACACCTTGCACTCTGGTCTCATTGAAACCCAACAAGAAGTGAAACAACTCAGTGCCAATGTTGCAGCCATCAATACAACCATGTAGTCCTCAATGGAGGAAAACAAACAAGACCTCACCACCCAACTTGAATCATTTTTTGTGGCACTCTGCACCAAACTGCATATCCCTACAGATAACCCTTCCTCTTCCTCACCTCCACATCATGAAGGTCACCATTCCTCTCATTCCAATAACTTTCAGAACCATCACTTTCAATGTGACCTATGCCTTCCGTGGGTGGATGTGACCAAATTTTATGGCTCGGACCCCACTGGTTGGGTAACCCAAATGGAACATTATTTCTCTTTATATGGAATTATAGATGACTTGGCCAAACTCTGGTATGGTGTTCTCCATCTAGATCAAGAACGGTGGCAATGGTGGCAATGGAGAAAAACTTCTCGTCAAGGTATATTGCTTGGACACACTTTGTGGCAAATATTTATGAACGCTTTGACACTGACACCAACCATTTGGGTCATTTGACAAAGTTGAAACAAATAGGAATAGTGGAATACTTTATAGCTGCCTTTGAGCGCCTGGCTTTTAAAACAAAAGGCATGTTTGATGCCTTTTTCCAAGAGTGTTTTATCAACGGCCTCAGGGATGAGATTCGGGCCCATGTCCTCATGGCTCGGCCTCAGAGTTGGGTGGAGGCTACTAAAAGAGCTAAAGAAGCACAACAGGTGGTATCCTCTCAAAACGGAAAACCCTCCTTTATCCCTCACCCTAAACCAGTAAATCCCACTACTCCCTCTGCTCCACTAAAGATCCAAAAATTGACCAGGGCTAAAATGGATGAACACCAACTCAAAGGACTTTGTTATAACTGTGATGACAAATATTTCTCAGGCCACAAGTGTAAAGAACAAAAGATTTTTATGGCCAACTTTGAGGATATTTCGGAAGAGGATGTAGAAACTCCCCTAGTGTCTGAGTCACCTGAATCCACTAACATAACCCCTCCCTCAGACCCTCCCGAATTAGAACCAGTCATTTCCCTCAATGCTCTCACTGGCTTCTTCGCTCCCCAAACCCTCAAGCTAATCGGTTACATCAAGCATCAGAAGGTCATTATTCTAGTTGATAGTGGAAACACCCATAATTTTATTCATCGTTACATTGCCCAAGAAACTCATTGCTACATCCATGCCGTCAATAATTTCCAAATCATGATTGCCAATGGTGGTTCCATGAAATGTGGAGGGCGTTGTGAAAATGTGTGTCTCCAAATTGGTGACTACCACCTGAAATCCCATATGTTTTCTATCGACATGGGAGGTTGTGACATTGTGTTGGGTGCAAACTGGCTAAGGACATTGGGTCCCATTCTCATGGATTTTAAATACTTATCCATGCAATTCGACCAGGAGGGCCACCAATATAAGTTCCAAGGCATCACCATCGGTTCACTTGAGATCATTAGTTCCCATCACATGGAAAAGCTACTCAAAAAAGGTCATTCTGGTGTTATCGCCCAACTCCATGCCATACAAGCAACAGAGACACCCTCGGTCCCGCAAGACCTCCAAGCCATCCTTTCTAAACATCAATTGGTCTTTTCCACTCCCCAAGGACTCCCTCCTTCCCATGGTGTTCATGATAATTCCATTCCCCTTGTACCCGGAAGCCTTCCTCCCAATATTTGTCTGTATCGTCACCCCTTTTCCCAAAAAAATGAAATTGAGAAAATGGTCCAGGAACACCTTAATGAAAGCGTTATCCACCCTAGTACGAGCCCCTACTCTTCTCCTATGGTCATGGTCCTAAAGAAAGAAGGTTCTTGGAAAATATGTCCTGACTTATGTGCCCTCAACAAACTTACCATCAAAGACAACTTCCCCATTCTTGTCATTGATGACCTCTTGGATGAATTGAGTGGTGCCCAATTCTTCACTAAACTGGATCTTCGTTTGAGCTACCACTAGATACGTATGAAAGAGGAAGACATTCCCAAGACTGCCTTTAGAACTCATGAGGGCCACTAAGTGTTTTTGGTCATGCCTTTGGCTTGTGTAATTCCCCCTCCACCTTCCAAAGCCTCATGAATCATGTCTTCTGTCCTTTTCTCTGCCATTTTGTCTTAGTTTTCTTTGATGATATCCTCATCTATAGAAAAACCTGGACAAACCATCTTTCTCATGTGGATCGAGTTCTCCATATACTCTCTCAGCACCAACTTTTCCTGAAACAGTCTAAATGTGCTTTTGGCACCTCAGAAGTAGAATACTTGGGTCATCTGGTTGGCAAGGATGGCGTCAGGGTGGATCCTAAAAAGATTGAAGCTATGCAAGAATGGCCTCACCCAAAGACTCTTAAGAGCTTGCATGGATTTCATGGCTTAAGAAGGTATTATCGCAAGTTTGTTAATAATTATGGAAAGATTGCAGCACCTCTCACTGCTCTCCTCAAAAAGAACTCTTTCACTTGGACTCCAGCTGCTGCTCAAGATTTTCAAACCTTGAAGATGGCCATGTGCACCACTCCAGTCCTCGCCCTTCCCAATTTCACAAAGACCTTTTTGTTGGAATGTGATGCCTCAGGGAAAGGAATTGGTGTGGTCTTTATGCAAGAGGGTCGACCTTTAGCCTTTACCAACAAGCAACTATCTAAAATAAATCTGGGCAAATCCATCTATGAAAAGGAAATGTTGGCTATTCTGCATGTCATTGATTTGTGGCACCCTTATCTATTGGGGCAATGTTTCCAAATTAAAACAGACCATCAAAGCCTCAATTATTTTATGGAACAACACATTTCCTCCCCAGAACAACAAAAATGGGTGACTAATCTCTTTGGATATGATTATGAGATCATTTACAAGAAAGGCAAAGACAATGTGGTTGTGGATGCACTTTCCCGCAAATATGAAGATGAAGGATCCCTTTTTTCTCTTTCATTCATTGTCCTAGATTGGCTCCAAGTCATTCTCCAAGAATGGCTACAATATCCCAAAAGTTCACAACTGATCCAACAATTGCAGTCCAATGCTCCAACTTTCCCAGGGTACTCTTGGCTCCATGATGAACTTCGATACAAAGGCCATTTGTATTTAAGTAAACAATCAAAGCTTAAATCCATGGTACTTTCTGAGCTTCATGCTACACCCACAACAGGGCACTCCGGGTTCACTAAAACCTATGACAGGGTCAAATGTTCCTTTTTCTGGGATGGTATGAAATAGGACATTCATAATTTTGTTGTTGAATGTGATGTATGTCAATGCAACAAGGGAGAAACAGTCAAATCTCTGGGCACACTACAACCGCTCCCAGTTCCACCTACTATTTGGAATGATATCTCTATGGATTTTATTACCGGCTTACCCAATTTGGGAAATAAATTAGTCATCATGGTGGTTGTTGATCACCTTTCCAAGTATGCTCATTTATGCACCCTTCAACACCCGTTTACAACATCCACGGTGGCTCAAATTTTCATGGATCAGGTCTTCAAGCTTCATGGCATGTCGCACTATATTGTTTTTTATCGCGACCCAACTTTCACAAGCAATTTTTGGCAAGAACTGTTCAAGATACAAGGCATCGAATTGCATCTCAGCATAGCTTATCATCCCCAGACTGATGGCCAAAAGGAAGTTGTCAACAAGTGCTTGGAAACATATTTGAGGTGTTTTGCCTCAGAAAAGCAAAACCAGTGGGCTCAATGGTTATCCCTAGCTGAATGGTGGTACAACACTTCATACCATACAACTACACGCATGACTCCTTTTGAAGAAGTATATGGACAGAAACCACCTTCAGTTCTCTCATACTTACCAGGTGCCTCAAATGTCCAGGCGGTTGACCTAACACTTACAGCTCGAGAGGCTATTCTCCATACACTCAAAGAGAATTTGGTCATGGCACAGAATCGCATGAAGCATCAAGCAGATCAAGGTCACTTAGAACGTCAATTTGCAGAAGGGGATCAGGTGTTTCTTCGACTGCAACCTTATAAGAAAACTTCCCTCAAGGTCAAGCATTGACAGAAGCTAGCACCCAAATTTTATGGTCCTTATACCATTCTCAAGCGTGTGGGAAAAGTAGCCTATCAGTTAGCTTTGCCTAGCCATTTGAAGCTACATCATGTTTTTCATGTTTCATGCTTAAAGAAGGTGATTGGAGCTAAGTGCCAAATTCAAACCAACCTTCCAGAGTTAGTTGAAGAAGGATCCATTTGGCTACGTCAGAGAACCATCAAGGAAGTGCTAGTCCAGTGGAAAGATACAACTCCAACAGATGCCACTTGGGAACCAGCTACCATTCTGCAACAATTTCTTCATCTCAAGCCTTGAGGACAAGGTTGTTTTTAAGGGGGCGAACATGTTAGGGTCCTAACCTGCACATAGGTAGAACAATATATTCGGATGTAATAAAGGTCAATATTAATAAGGCCTTTCAATAAAATAGAATAAGGTGGATGTAAGAATACCTAATAGAATCTTTTGCTTCTAGAAGGATCTTCCTCTAAATGCTTCTTTTTAGTATAAATAGGATTTGAGGGTATGAGAACCCTAGCTTGGATATTATTGTAATAGAGCTCTTCTCAATTGGAGGTTTCCCCCTCGAAGAGGCCCGTGAACATTGCTTTCAGATTCAAAGTGTTATTTCTGTTATTATTCTCTTATCATTTCAATGCTATTGTGGTGAATGTTCTGGTTATATTGTTGTTATTCTGCCATTTCTACCATTTTATTTCTGTTCTGCATACATTTTATATCTGGTATATTACAGAATCCAAGTTTATTAGCTACATCATCTGGTATCAGAGAAGGAAGTTGGTTGGGAGAGTAAGAGGAAGAGTAGGGTATCTTGATCAGATGCATAGAGATATGTAAAACCTCCAAAGGAAAGTAGCAGATCTTAAAAACGTGTTGACAAGTCAGAGAATAATACAAAGACAAGTGTTTGACAGGGATGATTTTAAGGATAGAAATATATTTTAAAATGTAGAAACCTTGGCGAATCTTACTAATCCTTCATATGCCAACTATAAATGTTTGGCAATATTTTTATAAAAAAATTCAAATTTCTAAGGATTTTATATAGTTTGTATGAAATTTTGGCGATTTTTAAGGTAAAATAATTTTATCTTATAGAATTTGGGCGAATCATTTTTAGAATAGCGAATCTTTTTTGGGGAAAAACCATGGAAAATTATCCCATGAGAGAAATTTAGCCCCTAAAATCATCCCTGGTGTTTGATGAGGAGACAGATCGAGGAGATGTAGATCGGCATACAGAACATGAAGAAGAACAATTAGAATGCATGAGTTTTGAAGAGAGTATATTCAAAGCTCTATAAGAGAGAAATGATGGGATCAAAATGGAAGTTTCATAATATGTTGGGAGTCTTAAACCAAAGAAGTTAATAGATTGGATGAACGCCAAGGAAATTTTTTTGAATAGAAGTCGATGACAGAGGAAAAGAAGGTGAAATTTGCATGCACCAAGTTGAAGGGTCACACCATGATCTGGTGGGATCATTTGCAGAAAGACAAAAAAAAAGGAAAAGACCAAATTAGGACCTGGAGCAAGATGGAAAAAAAATTGCGAGAAAACGTTTTCCTCTCAACTATGCCCAGACCCTTTTTCGTAGATTTCAAAACTTGATGCAAAACCTGTCCACCCTAGAGGAACTCAAAAATGAGTTTTATCAGTTCTCCATTCATGTGGATCACCAGGAAACTGATGAGAAACTAGTTGTAAGTTATGTGAATTGTTTAAATATTTATATTCAAGATGAATTGAACATGCATAGGGATCCCATCATGGAAGAGGCATACCAATTAGTCTTAAAGGTCGAGGAAAAATAAAATTGACAATTTTCTCAAAGGAATATAGGAGCAAGGATGGGTACATCCTCTACCTCATGGGGCAATTTTACCTATGGAAGAGGAAAAACATCCCAAGGAGCTGAGAAAGCAGAAGATAGTCGACAAGGTAACCTAAATCAACCACGAGGAAGAGGATTTTAGAGAGGTATAGGTTACGGTGGTGGCAGAGGAGGACCTTATGTGTGTTTCAGGTGTGATGTAGAGGGTCATCGAGCATTTAAATTCCCAAATTATAACATGCAAAATTCGAAGCAAGGACAACAACCTAGTTTAAACTTGGTCCAAGCTAAGAATGAAGAAGAAGGAGATGAATTTGAAGTCTTGCCCGATATGGGGGAGAATATTATCATATGGAGGTCAATGGTGCTTCCCGAAAAAGAGAAAAGGCAAAGTAGCAACAATGAACATTCTTGGATTCGAACAAATATTTTTCAAACCAGATGCACTTCCGGGGGAAAGGTATGCCAAGTTATTTTTGATATTGACAGCGGTGATAATATGGTTTCCTAAGAGATGGTAGATAAATTGAATTTACGTTGTGAAACATATCCCCATCCTTACTGAATTTAATGGTTCAAAAAAGGGAATGAAATCACCATTAACAAAAGATGTTTGATAAAATTTCTCATCGGTAAGACTTATAAAGATGACGTGTGGTGTGATGTCATTTTGATGGATGCATGTCATCTATTATTGGGGAAGCCTTGGAAATATAATGATCGGAAATTCATGCATGCTGGAGAAAAGAATACCTACACCTTTTGGAAGGATGGCTCGAAATCCATCTTATTTCCCCTTAAGGATGAGGGAAAATATGAGAATATGTTGTTGGAAAGAGAGCTTTCTAAGGAAATGAAGGAAACAGGATTCTGTTATGCATTAATAATGCAAAACGTAGTCGAGGAAGACATAACAATCCCTAGTGAAGTGGCCAAGGTACTAGAAGAATATGTTGATGTTATCCCTAATGAACTACCTGGTGGTCATCCAATAAAGAGGGATATTCAACATCACATTGTTCTAATCCCAAGATCATCTTTATCTAATCATGCATCCTATAGGATGATTCCTACACAACATGCAGAGCTCAACTGGCAAGTGGCAGAACTTATAAAGAAAGGTTTGGTAATAGAAATCATGAGTCCTTGTGTTGTACCAGCATTGTTGACTCCAAAAACAGATAATACGTGGAAGATGTGCACATATAGAAGAGAAATCAATAAAATTACCATCAAATATCGGTTTCCTATACCGTGCTTGGATGACACAATGGATGTGCTATTCGGAGCTAAATATTTTAGTAAAATTGTTTTACAAAGTGGATACCACCATATTTGGATTCACGAAGGGGATGAATGGAAAACTACCTTCAAGACCAAGGATGGACTATATGAATGGATGGTGATGCCATTCGGGTTGTCCAATGCACCTAGTACTTTCATGTGGTTGATGAATTTTTTGCTTCGATCTTATATTGGTAAGATTGTTGTTGTTTATTTTGATGACATCCTAATTTTCTGTAACAACAAAAAAGATCACTTGTAGCATTTAAAAATTATATTGGATGCATTGAGAAAACATCATCTTTATTTAAACCTGAAGAAATGTAGGTTCTTGTAAGAAAGTTTGGTATTTGTGGGTTTTTTATCTTAGTAGAAGGAGTCGTGATGGATTTAGAGAAGGTCAGTGATATGAAAATCTTTGGATGTCAATTATTTTCTTAAATACACATAAGCATCTGACCAAATTCAGAAAATGAAGATTGGCTTTGACTATTTGCAAATAACATGTGAATATCTTACTTATCCATAAACTTCAATAACACTAATGAATAACTTGCGGAAATAAAATATTGAAATGAAGTAAAGGAAGATCAACAACAATTAAAATGGCACATAAATAATTTGTTAATGGAGTTCACCCATCTTGGGCTATGTCTCCAAGTCCCTTTCCAACAATGAGATCGCTCAATTAATGCTTAAATGCCAAAATTACAATGAATGGACTTACAAATACCAAGTTTTTGAAAACACCCTTCAAGTTTGTTGCTCATTCCCAAAAATAGAGGTCACCAATGAATTCCTCTCAAAATTCTTAGAATAATGAGTATAAACTTGACTATGTTTTGAACAAGTGCTTAAAGACCCCTTTTTGCATGGATAATAAGACAATGGGTCTCATACATAGCAATCTGAAATAGGACTTTCGTAAATAGCACTTTTACACAAAAATGACATCACCATCAAATTCCTCTCGAAATTCTGAGAAAAATGGGTATAAACACTCGATTCCTTCCTCAAAGAACTCAATGGCACACAAAACAAGGAAAATATAACATGGGAACACCTCTTGCATGCAAAACAAGGAAAAAATATACAATAGGCATGAACTCCAATGTCTTAGAACACACTTCCATGATCGTACTCTGTCTGGAGATAGGTTTAAATAAGCGTGGGCGGCCTAACCGTGGCCTACTAGATACACAGGCTTGATAGTTATGAGTTAAATACTTTATTGTTGGTTGTTATAACCAACACATATATGTGGCACAATGGTTAAAGCTCTGGGTTATGTGGTGGTAGTTCATGGGTTCAATCCCCATAACCTTCGCTTTATGGTTTAATATACATTCAAAAAAAAAATTAACCATATAGTTATGTTGGCCTAGATTTTTCAAACCCAAGCCACCCTGGGCTTCTCGAAGGTGCCACGTGGCACCACCTGGTTGGTCCATGTGGCAGCCTCTTATTTTTTGTCACCACCAAATCACTGCCTGACATGTGGCGCTCGTGGATTGGGCCACATCACCTGACAATTGTAATGTATGGTCATGCCATGTGGTGCTTGTTTGTACTACCATGTCACTGCCTAGAAATTTCCAAATCATCATATAGATGTTGACTATGCCTGCCACCTATCATCTTCCATGTCAAGTACAAATGCCACGTGGCATATTTGATTGGTTCACATGGGTGCCTGAAAATGCCAAAAATGAGTGATACGTTGAAGCCTCTCATGCTATTGCATCATCATGTTGACGTCATCCTATCAGTTGTATGGTCTATATGGATAGGCCATGTGGCAGCCTTTGGACCTGCCACGTGGCATCCCTACTTTGATTTTTTCCCTAGTTTGACCAAACTTTGACCGGCCATAACTTCTTCATACGAACTTCATTTGAGGCAATTTTTGTGTCATTGGAAATCTATCGTTGAGATCTACACAATCGATTTGTTTTCAAAATCACTTGAGAAGATCATTTTTTATCATTTTGGATCCTCCTGGATCACTTTGAGCATTTTGGATCCTCCTAGATCTGTCAGATCAATTTTGGAGTGGCCTAGTCCTAGGAGCATAACAAAGGTGAGAAGTTTTCATGGGTTGGCCACCTTATACTGAAAATTTATTCAAAATGTTAATAGTTTTGTAGCACCCATAACAGATTGCACCAAAGGCAAGACATTCATGTGGACCAATGAAGCTAAGGAATTTTTTAAGTTTCTAAAGAAGAAAGTCACTAACGCACCTATATTGGCCTTACCATATTTTCGTAAAGTGTTTGAGGTAGGCTGTGATGCTTCGCATGTAGGCATTGGAGTTGTACTTAGCAAAGTAAGTAGGCCAATTGCATTTTTTAGTGAAAAATTGAATGAGGTGAGAAAGAACTACTCCACATATGATGTAGAACGTTATGCAATTGTGAAACCATTACAACATTGGATGCAACATTTAGTGTCAAAGGAGTTTGTGTTATTTATCAATCACATTGCATTAAAATATGTAAACACCCAAAAGAAATCAAACAATAGACATGCAAAAGGGGTCTCTTTCTTACAAGGCTACACCTTTGTTCTAAAGCACAAATCACGGATGCCTTGAGTTAGCGCACTATTCTTTTGAAAACCATGGAAAATCAAGTAATTGGGTTTGTTTCAATGGAGGATCTTTATGCATCTGATGACGATTTTTGGGTGATTGTGGAATAGTTGGAAAATCCAATAGCTGGGAACATGGATCTTATTCAAGGTGAATATTTTATGCAAGATGGATACCTCTTCAAAGGAAAACAACTATGCATTCCAATTGGTTCTATGAGAGAAAATATTATTAGAGAACTTCACACTAGTGTTTTGGCAGGAAATTTTGGAAAGGATAAGACGCTAGCCTTAAACAAAGGTAAGTATTACTCGTCAAAGATGAAAAAGGATATAACCTGGTATGTGGCATAGTGTAGGATTTGTCCAATGGATAAAGGAAATTCACGAAACACAGGGTTGAGTATGCCATTACCAGTGCTTACATACCCATGGACAAATCTGAGCATGGATTTTGTGATGGGGCTCCCAAACACATAGTGAGGTAATGATTCTATTTTTTTGGTTGTTGTTAAATTCTCTAAAATGGCTCATTTCATTGCTTGCAAGAAAACTAGTGATGCATCGAGGGTGGAAGAATTGTCTTTTTCAGAAATTATTAAATTGCATGGGGTTCCAAAAACTATTACCTCTGATAGAGATATTCAGTTCTTAGGTCATTTTTGGAGGAATTTGTGGAATAAAATGGGGACTAAATTATAGTTCAGCAGTTCTTATCACCCCCAAACATATGAGAAAACTAAGGTAGTAAATCAAAGTTTGGGAAACCTGTTACAAAGCATTGTTGGAGAGAATCCCAAGCAGTGGGATTTGGATTTACCTCAAGAAAAATTTGCGTAAAATAGTTCATTGAATATATATATAGGTAAATATCCATTTCAAGTTGTTTACGATAGAAATCCTATGGGTTTCCTACAATTGGTGTAGTTGTCGCTTAGGGATAGGATCAATGATGATGGGGAAGCATTTTCATAACACATTCAACAGTTGCAGCAACAAGTGAGACAAAAGATGCAAGCCAGTAATGAACAGAACAAAATTAAAAATATGTTCACCAACGATATCAGGAACTCAATGAAGGTGATTTGGTAATGGTTTATTTATGGAAAGAGTGGTTTCCTAAAGGAACCTACCACAAATTGAAGTATAAGAAAATTGGTCCTTGCAAGATTCTCAAGAAAATTAACGGCAATGCTTATAAGGTCAATTTATTAGTTGATATCGATGTTTCCCCTATGTTTAACATTTCTGATTTATACATATTCCATGGGGATGATCTGGCTGATGAAAATGAGTTAGAGGTGGATTGGCAACAGGCCATTCGAAGCAATAAAAAGGAAAAGATTGTGCATATTTTAGAGAAGAAGACCCTTCATACTCGGCAAGGCCAATACAACCAATATCTGGTCCAATGGGAAGGAATAGCACCAGTAGAGAGTACATGGATTACAGAGGGGAATTTTTTGAACGTACATCTTGTTAAGTGGCAGCAGTTTGAAGACAGTAACTCGCAAGAGCTTCGTTCTTTTCAATCGGAGGAGAATGATGCAGGGATTTCTAAGGGTCATAAATTTTGACTCAGTTATCTGTTTGGGCTGAAATTTTATAGGGATTCATGTGTTAAAGACTTCAATGTAGTTTCAATATGATCCTTTAGATAGGACATCATTTCGACACTTTTTCGGAGCCAAATTCCTTCATATAAGGCCTCAAATTGTGGTTTTAGTGTTTTTTCGGGATTTTTTAAATTAGTAATTATCAGTTATCTCTTAGTTTATACACCTAATTAGAAAAGCAAGTTGAAAAATATTGTCTCACTAGTTATCTCTTAGTTATTAGTCAGTTTTAGAGTCATGCAAGAATTTTCTAAAATTAGTTGTTTTTGTAAAATTAATTGTTTTCGAAAATCTCATATAGTAGTTATAAGGAGTTGAACTTCCATTTTAATAGTCAGAATGGAGAAGTAATAAAAGAGATTTATTTTCCATTCTTCGTTTATTTGCATGGTTTTTATATCTTGTGAATGAATCCAAGTTTATTGGCTACATCATCTAGTATCAGAGCAGAAAGATCGTTGGGAGAGGAAGAGGAAGAGCAGGGTATCTTGTTTAGATGCATAGAGATATGTAAAACCTCCAAAGGAAAGTAGAAAATCTTACAAATGTGATAGTTGGTCATAGAATAATACAAAGAGAAGTGTTTGATAAGGAGACAAACTTAGGAGATGTAGATCAACATAAAAAACATGAAGAAGAACAATTAGAGCGTGTGACTTTTGAAGAGAGGATGCTCGTGTCTCTAGAAGGGAGAAATTATGGGATCAAAATGGAAGTTTTAGAATATTCAGGGAGTATTAAAGCAAAGGATTTAAAATATTGGTTGAACACCATGGAAAAAAAAATTGAATGGAAATCGATGACAGAGGAAAATAAGGTGAAATTTGCATGCACCAAGTTGAAGGGTCATGCCATGATCCAGTGGGATTAAGTGCATAAAGACAGAGAAAAAAAAGGAAAATACAAAATTATGACCTCGAGCAAGATGGAAAAAAAATTGTGAGAAGAATTTTTTCCTCTCCGTTGTGCCTAGACCCTTTTTCGTAGATTTCAAAACTTGAAGCGAAACCTATTTTTTCAATTGTCCATTCGTGTGGATCACAAGGAAACTAATGAGAAACTTGATTCAAGGTATGTGAATTGTTTAAAATTTTATATTCAAGATGAATTGAGCATGCATAGGGTTTGCAGTGTGGAAGAGGCATACCAATTAGCCTTAAAGGCCGAGGGAAAAAAAATTAACAATTTGCTCAAAGGCAGAGAGGAGAAAGGAGGGGTACATCATCTACCTCACGAGGTTTTTTTACCTATGGTAGAGGCAAATCATCCCAAGGAGTTGCGAAAGCAGAAAATACTCGACAAGGTAACCTAAATCAACCACGAGGAAGAGTATTTCAGAGGGGTAGAGTTTACGGTGGTGGAAAAGGAGGACCTTATGTGTTTTTCAGGTGTGGTGTAGAGGGTCATCGAGCATTTGAATGCCCAAATTATTACATGCAAGATCTGAAGCAAGGACAACATCCTAGTTTAATATTGGTCCAAGTTGAGAATGAAGAATGAGATGAATCTGAAATCCTTCCCGATATGGGGGAGAATCTCATGATACGGAGGTCAATGGTTATTCCCAGAAAAGAGCAAAGGCTGAGTAGCGGCAATGAAGATTCTTTGCTTTGGAAAATATTTTTCGAACCATATGCACTTCCGGGGGAAAGGAATGTCAAGTTATTGTTGATAGTGGCAGTTGTGAGAATATAGTTTCCAAAGAGATGGTAGATAAGTTGAAATTATGTTGTGAAACACGTCCTCATCCTCATGGTTCAAAAAGGAGAATGAAGTCACCATTAATCAAATATGTTTGATCAAATTTTCCATCGGTAAGATTTATAAAAATGAAGTATTATGTGATGTCATTTTGATGGATGCATGTCATATGTTATTGGGGGGGCCTTGGAAATATGATATAAAATTCATGCATGATGGAGAAAAGAATACCTACACATTATGGAAGGATGGATCGAAAGTCATCTTATTGCCCGTTAAGGATGATGGAAAACCTGAGAATATGTTGTCAGAAAGAGAGATTTTTAAGGAAATGAAGGTAACATGATTATGTTATGCATCAATAGAGAAAAAGGGAGATGAGGAAGACATACCAATCCCTATTGAAGAGGACAAGGTACTAGAAGAATATGTTGATGTTATCCCTAATGAACTACCTTATGGTATTTCACCAAAGAGGGATATTCAATGTCACATTGATGTAATCCTAGGATCATATTTACCTAATCAAGAAGCCTATAGGATGAGTCTTACACAATATGCAGATCTCAACTGAAAGTTGGTAGTTGGTAAGAGAAATCATGAGTCCCTGTGATCTACCGGCATAGTTGACTCCAAAAAAAGATAATACTTGGAGGATGTGCACAGATAGAAGAGAAATCAATCAAATTACCATCAAATATTGATTTCCTATACCACACTTGGATGACATGATGGATGTGCTAGCTGGAGCTAAATATTTTATTAAAATTGATTTGCGAAGTGGATAACACAAGATCCATATTCGCGAATGGGATGAATGGAAAATTGCCTTCAAGACCAGGGATGGACTATATGAATGGATTGTGGTGCCATTCGAGTTGTCCAATGCACCTAGTACTTTTGTGCAGTTGATGAATATCGTGCTTCGACCTTATGTTGGTAAGTTTGTTGTCATTTATTTTTATGACATTCTATTTTTTAGTAACAACAAAGAAGATCACTTGTAGCATTTAAAAATTATATTGGATGCATTGAGAAAACATCATCTTTATGAAAACCTGAAGAAATGTAGGCTCCTGCAAGAAAGTTTGGTATTTCTGGGTTTTTTCATCTTAGCAGAAGGAGTCAGGATGGATTCAAAGAAGATCATAGCAATTTTGGAGTGGCCTATTCCTAGGAGCATAACATAGGTAAGAAGTTTTCATAGGTTGGCCACCTTCTATTGAAAATTTATTCGAAATTTTAGCAGTATTGAAGCACCTATATCATATTGCACCAAAGGCAAGACATTCATGTGGACCAATGAAGCTTAGGAAAGTTTTAACTTTCTAAAGAAGAAGGCCATTGAGGCACCTATATTGGCCTTACCATATTTTGATAAAGTGTTTGAGATAGACTATGATGCTTTACATGTAGGAATTGGAGCTATACTTATCCAAGTAGGTAGGCCAATTGCATTTTTTAGTGAAAAATTGAATGAGGTAAGAAAGAACTACTCCACATATGATGTATAATTTTA
Source organism: Picea engelmannii (assembly GCA_009831015.1). Lineage (NCBI taxonomy): Eukaryota > Viridiplantae > Streptophyta > Pinopsida > Pinales > Pinaceae > Picea > Picea engelmannii. Next base: position 182,432 of record ML788558.1, on the reverse strand, counting down.
TGCAATTGTTCAATCATTGCGACATTGGAGGCAGTATTTAGTGTCGAAGGAGTTTGTGTTATTTATCGATCATGTTGCATTAAAATATATAAACACCCAAAAGAAATTTAACAGGAGACATGCAAAATGGGTCTCTTTCATACAAGACTACATCTTTGTTTTGAAGCACAAATCAAGACGGAAAAATCAAGTTGCAGATGCTTTGATTCGGCGCACTATTCTTTTGGAAACCATGGAAAATCAAGTAATTGGGTTTGTTTCATTGAAGGATCCTATGTGTCTGATGATGTTGATGACAATTTTTGGTGATCATGGAATAGTTGGAGAATCCATTAGCTGGTAAAATGGATCATACTAAGGGTGCATATTTTATGTAAGATGACTACCTCTTCAAAGGAAAACAACTATGCAATCTGATTGGTTCTATGAGAGAAAATATTATCAAAGAACTTCACATTAGTGGTTTGGCAGGACATTTTGGAAAGGATAAGACACTAGCCTTAATTGAAGATAACTATTATTGGCCAAAGATGAAAAAGGATATAACCAGGTATGTGGTGTGTTGTAGGATTTTTCAAATGGCTAAAGGACAATCATAGAACACATGGTTGCATATGCCATTACTAGTGCCTATAGGCCCATGGAAAGATATGAGCATGGATTTTGTGTTGGGGCTCCCAAACACACAACGAGGTAATGATTATATTTTTGTGGTTGTTGATAGGTTCTCTAAAATGCTTGATTTCATTTCTTGCAAGAAAACTAGTGATGCATCAAGGGTGGCAAAATTGTTTTTTTTTTCAGAAATTATAAGATTGCATGGGGTTCAAAAAACTATTACCATTGATAGAGATACTAGGTTCTTGGGTCATTTTTGGAGGACTTTATGGAAGAAAATGGGGACTAAATTACAGTTCAGCGGTGCCTATCACTCCCAAACAGATGGGAAAACCGACGTAGTAAATCGGAGTTTGGGAAACCTGCTACAGAGCATTGTTGGAGAGAATCCCAAGCAGTGGGATTTGGAATTTACCTCAAGCAAAATTTTCCTACAATAGTTCAGTAAATATATCTATAGGTAAATATTTATTTCAGGTTTTTTATAGTAGAAATCCTATGAGTGTCCTAAATTTTGTGCAACTACCGCTTTGGGATAGGATCAGTGATGATGGGGAAGCATTTGCAGAATGCATTCAACAATTGCAGCAACAAGTGAGATAAAAGTTGCAGACCAGTAATGAATAGAACAAAATTACAAAATATGTTCATTGATGATATTAAGTATTCAATGAAGGTGATTTGGTAATGGTTTATTTATGGAAAGAGTGGTTTCCTGGTGGAACCTACCATAAATTGAAGTATAATAAAATTGGTCCTTGTAAGATTCTCAAGAAAATTATCGACAATGCTTATCAAGTCGATTTACCACATGATATCGATATTTCCCTTATGCTTAATGTTTTTTATTTATATATCTTCCATGGGAATGATCTGGATGATGAAAGTGAGGTAGAGTTGGATTGGCAACACGTCATTCCGAGAAATAAAAAGGAAAATATTGTGCATATTTTAGATAAGAAGACCCTTCATACTCAGCAAGGCGAATACAACTAATATATGGTCCAATGGGAAGGCATAACACCATCAAAGAGTACATGGATTACAAAGGGGGACTTTATGAATCTAGATCATGTTAAATTGAAGCAGTTTGAAGACAATAACTCGCAGGAGAATGAATGCAGAAATTTTTTAGGGTCATAACTTTTCACTCAGTTATCTGTTTGGGATGAAATTTAAAAGGAGTTGTGTCTCAAAGAGCTCACTACTGTTTCGATATGATCCTTTGGATCAGACATCATTTCGACACTTTTTTGGGGACAAATTCCTTCATATAAGGCCTCAAATTGTGGTTTTTGTGTTTTTTGAGATATTTTAAATTAATAATTATCAATTATCTATCAGTTTATACACCTAATCAAAAAATCGAGTTGAAAAATAGTGTCACTCTAGTTAGCTCTTATTTATTGGTCAGTTTCAAAGTCATGCGAGAATTTTCTAAAATTAGTTGTTTTTCTAAAATTAATTGTTTTCGAAAATCTCGTATAGTAGTTATAAGGGGTTGAACTTCCATTTTAATAGTCAGGATGGAGAAGGAATAAAGGAGATTTATTTTCCATCCTTGTTTGTTTGCATGGTTTTTAGATCTTGTGAATGAATGCAATTTTATTGGCTACATCATCCAGTATCAGAGCAGGAAGATGGATGGGGGAGGAAGTGGAAGAGTACGGTATCTTACTTAAATGCATAGAGATATGCAAAACCTCCAAAGTTAAGTAGTAGATCTTACAAATGTGTTGGCTAGTCAGAGAATAATACAAATAGAAATGTATGATGAGGAGACAGACCGAAGAGATGTATATCAACATATAGAACATGAAGAAGAAAAATTAGAGCGCGTGACTTTTGAAGAGAGGATGCTCAGGGATCCAGAAGGGAAAAATGATGGGATCGAAATGGAAGTTTCAGAATGTGAAAGGAGTCTTAAACTAGAGGAGTTAATAGATTGGTTGAATGCCATGGAAAACAAAATTGAATGGAATTCGATGACATAGGAAAAGAAGCTGAAATTTGCATGCACCAAGTTGAAGGGTCACGCCATGATTTGGTGGGATCATGTGCCGAAAGACAGAGAAAAAAAAGGAAAAGACAAAATCAGGACCTCGAGCAAGATGGAAAAAATATTGCGAGAAAAAATTATGCCTCTCGACTATGCCCAGACCCTTTTTCGTAGATTTCATAACTTGAAGAAAAAACTTTCCATCGTGGAGGAACTCACAAATGAATTTTAACAGTTGTCCATTCATGTGGATAACCAAGAAACTGATGAGAAACTGGCCGCAAGGTATGTGAATTGTTTAAAATTTTCTATTCAAGATGAATTGAGCATGCATAGGGATCCCATCATGGAAGAGGCATTCCAATTAGCCTTAAAGGTCAAGGAAAAACAAAATAAACAATTTGCTCAAAGGACTAGAGAAGTAAGGAGGGGTACATCGTCTACCTCACGAGGTGGTTTTACCTATGGTAGAGGAAAATCATCCCAAGGAGCTGAGAAATAAGAAGATACTCAACAAGGTAACCTGAATCAACCACGAGGAAGAGGATTTCAAAGTTTTATAGGTTACGATGGTGGAAATGGAGGACCTTATGTGTTTTTCAGGTGTGGTGTAGAGGGTCATCGAACATTTGAATGCCGAAATTATAACATGCAAGAGTTGAAGCAAGGAAAACAACCTAGTTTAAACTTGTTCCAAGTGTAGAATGAAGAATAAGGAGTTGAATCTGAAGTCTCGACTGATATGGGGGAGAATATCATGATACAGAGGTCAATGGTGATTCCCAGAAAAGAGCAAAGGTAGAGTAGTGGCAATGAATATTCTTGTCTTTGGACAAATATTTTTTGAACCAGATGCACTTTCGGGGGAAAGGTATGTCAAGTTATTGTTGATAGTGGTAGTTGTGAGAATATGGTTTCCAAAGAGATGGTAGATAAATTGAAATTGTGTTGTGAAACACATCCCCATCCTTACCAAATTTCATAGTTCAAAAAAGGGAAGGAAGTCACCATTAATAAAAGATGTTTGATCAAATTTTTCATTGATAAGACTTATAAATATGAAGTATGGTGTGATGCCATTCCAATGGATACATGTCATCTGTTATTGGGAAGGCCTTGGAAATATGACAGAAAATTCATGCATGATGGAGAAAAGAATACCTACACCTTTTGGAAGGATGGATCGAAAATCGTCTTATTGCCCCTTAAGGATGAGGAAAAAGTTGAGAATATGTTTTCAAAAAGAGAGCTTGTTAAGGAAATAAAGGAAAAATGATTATGTTATGCATTAATAGTGCAAAAAGGAGTCGGGGAAGACATACCAATCCCTAATAAAGTGGCCAAAGTACTAGAATAATATGTTGATGTTATCCCTAATGAACTAATTGATGGTCTTCCACCAAAGAGGGATACTCAACATCACATTGATATAATCCCAGGATCATATTTACCTAATCAGGAAGCCTATAGGATGAGTCCTAAACAACATGCAAAGATGAATCAACAAGTGGTGGAACTTATAAAGAAAGGTTTGGTACGAGAAATCATGAGTCCCTGTGTTGTATTAGCATTGTTGACTCCAAAAATATATATATGTGGAGAATGTGCATAGATAGAAGAGAAATCGATAAAATTACCATCAAATATTGGTTTCCTATACCGTGCTTGGATGACATGATGGATGTGCTAGTCGAAGCTTAATATTTTAGTAAAATTGATTTGCGAAGTGGATACCACCAGATCTGGATTCGTGAAGGGGATGAATGGAAAACTACCTTCAAGATCAGGGATGGACTATATGAATGGATGGTGATGTCATTCAGGTTTTCTATTGCACCTAGTACTTTCATGTAGTTGATGAATATTGTTCTTCGACTTTATATCAGTAAGTTTTTTGTCGTTTATTTTGACCACATCCTGATTTTCAGTAACAACAAAGAAGATCACTTGGAGCATTTAAAAATTATATTGTATGGATTGAGAAAACATCATCTTTATATAAACCTTAAGAAATGTAGGTTCCTGCAAGAAACTTTGGTATTTATGTGGTTTTTCATCTCAGTTGAAGGAGTCGGGATGGATTCAGAGAAGGAACTAAGACATTGGTTTCAAAAGGAAACCTCAATATGTCTTGGGGGACATTGGTTCCATGAGGGAGCCTTGATGTGTCCTAGAGATGTTTGAGTCAAGGATCAAGAGGGAGTAGACCATTCCTTAAAATCCTCAACAGAATGGGGTCGCTGAGAGGAAGAACAAATCTATTGTAGAGGAAGTCAAGGCAATGATTCATGATCAACATTTAGATATGTTTATGTGGGCATAGGCATCCAAGACTGCAATGTATATTAAGAACAAAAGTTCTCATAATACTTTTAGGAACATGACTCCTGAGGAGGCCTTCACAAGTGAAGCATGGAGTTTGACACTTCAGGATATTTGGGTGTCCAGTATGCATTCATGTACCCAAGGAGAAAAGGACCAAGCTAGACCCTTCAAGAAGAAAGGGTACATTTGTGGGGTATAGTGAGTCTTCGAGGGAATATCAGATCTACATCCATGGTCAGAGACAGATTGAGGTGAGTAGAGATGTTACCTTTTGAGGAGGAGGTAGCCTTCAGGATATCTAGAGGATCTCACATGGAGATTGATAGTGAGAGACAGGAAGAGATGGTGCCTTCTCCCCCTCACCCTCTAGTTGTTCATAGGGAGACAGTTGATCCTATTGATCCAATTTATCTCGTTGATCCTGTACCTCCAGTTGATGTTCCCAGAGATATTGCAGTAGGTCGAAAGAGACCTACATGGGCACGCCAAAATATGCAGGAGGAAGAAGGACATGCAACTCCTCGTGGTACCTTCTGAGAGAGAAAGAGACCTCAGAGATATCCATGCTATGCCGTAACTATGAGCCACATCATTGATTTTAGGCCTCCTGTTATGAGGCATCTAGTCAACCAGTATGGAGAGAATCCATGATGGAGGAGTATTAGTCAATCATGAAGAATGATGTGTAGGATATTGTTTCAAGACCTGAGGGTAAGTTTGTATTGACTTCCAAGTGGATCTATAAGATCTAACACACAGTTGACGGGAGCATTGAGAAGCATAAAAAGATATTTGTTGCTAGAGGATTCTCTTAGGTGGAGGGAATAGATTATGAGGAGACATTTGCTCCTATTGCTCGATACATTTCTATCCAGACGATTATTTCCCTTGCAACATCCATGGGTTGGAGAATACATCAGATGGACGTGAAGACATCCTTTCTCATTGGAGAGATTGAGGAAGAAGTATACATCGAGCAACCAAATGGTTTTGTGATACATGAGAAGGAGTCTCATGTGTGAAGGTTGAAGAAGACCATGTATGGAATCAAGCAAACACCTTGAGCTTGGTATGCGAGGATTGATGGACACCTGATGAGTTTGGGCTTCAGCAAAAGTTTTTTTGAGCCCAACCTATACTACAAGACTGTTAATGGTGAGTCCCTGATTTTGGTCCTCTTAGTTGATAATTTATTCCTCACTGGTACAGTTAGCCTTATTGTTGAATGCAAGTATGTGTTGGCTTCTGAGTTTCAGATGAAGGACCTTGGTATGATGCACTACTTCTTGGGACTAGAGGTGTGGCAGAGAATTGATGAGATCTTCCTGAGTTAGGGAAAGTACATATTTGAGATATTGAAGAAGTTTGGTATGTTGAATTGTAAGCCCATGGCTACACCAATGGTAACGAATATGAAGAAACTAAGTGTGTCTTCTTCCAATTCCGATGAGATTAATCCAACCTTGTACAAACAACTCATTGGATCATTGATGTATCCGGTTAACACCAGACCATATACTTGTTATGCAGTGAGTGCACTTAGCCAATTTATGAGTCAATTGAGACAGACACATTGGATTTCCACGAAGCATGTGTTGAGATACCCACGAGGCACAATTGGACATGTTCTGAGATATACTTCCAGTATTGACATGAGATTGCAGGGATATACTGGCTATGATTGGGAAGGGGGCGTAGTGGACAGGAAGAGCACCTCTGGGTGTTGCTTCAGTTTGAGATCTGTCGTGGTTTCATGGTGTAGCATGAAACGAACTTATGTGGCTTTGAGAACCGACATTGCATTGAGTGTGTCAACCCGTGAAGCAATGTGGTTTTGCAAGCTCCTTGCAGATTTATTTGGACATGTGCTAGATTCCACCATTATTCATTTTGATAACCAGAGTTGTGTGAAGCTCTTAGAGAATTCATTGTTTCATGACAAATCAAAACACATTGAGATCAAGTACCATTACGTATGAGACATGGTGCACATAAATGAAGTATTGGTGTAGTACCTTCTTACAAATGAGTAGGCTGTTGATGTTCTTACCAGACCCCTCACCAGGACGAAGTTTGAGTACTTTCGTGATAGACGTGGCATGGCAGAGAACTCCTCCATCGCTAAGAGGGAGTGTTGATGTTTGCATCTTCTGAGACATTCTCCAGATCGTACTCCTCTGTGATTGAGTTGAGTTGATCTGTCAGGACACTTATCCGAGAAGGCATAAGTGAGTTTGGGATTATAGCCCAACATCCCTTGTGGAGAGCACATGAGAACACGTCCCTTGTGGAGAGCACATGAGGACATGTTAAGGGACTTGACCTTGACGTCAACAGTATGGGGTGTTGACCCTATTGTTTCTAAAGAGCCTCTAGAAGTCCACATGGGAGTGCCATGTGTGACAGACCTTTTTCCTTCTCCTAGATTGGGTTGCAGGGGAGATACAATGCATTTATCACAAAGGTGTACTTGTGATAAAAGGGCCCAGGCGTAGTCCTTCCTTGATCATGAAAATGAATAATATAGACTCAAGGTGCTTTCCATGTGTCAGCATCGAGCTGACATTCACTCACAAGGATGTACTTGTGGTGAACGACCATGGTGTGGTCTTTGTCCTAGTCATGGTGATTTGACAAGGATTGATAAAGACTCAATGCTACATGCTATCACATGCGGACCAAAGTGAGATTGATCTCAAAGAGAGTCAATTGGCTCAGAGGGAGAGTCGCAAAAGGAGCTTCCCCTTGGTTCACGTGTGAGAGAGATATCTCCCAAGACAAAAGTGGCGTGAGCCTAGGATGGGGTTTGTATACTTCAGAGACAAGCTTTAGCATGATGAAAAATGTCTCCCTAGTTGAGAGGCAGTGTTGATGTTTGGACAATCTAGGAAAAAAGAATTTCGAATGAATAACTCATTTGATTAATATGAAAGGTGTTAAAACTTCTTGTTTGATACAAAATTGTAACAATGGCCGAAATTGTATTGCACATTTTGCCAAACCATTGGAAGAACAAAAAATTTCGATGTTGAACAAGTCGTATGTATGCTACAATTATATCTCGTCTGCATGAGATTGAAGCACAAACTATACCGAAATAAAGAAAGATTGCATTTATTGCAGGCCAGCGGTAGTTTCTAGTCTCCATGCAGCAGAAAAATCCCTATCAAATAACATGCTTTGGCCGACAAAACCTCTATTCATATAATTCTGCAGCTGGCTCGCATTCCAGGGATATTCATACACTGCAAACTGTTGATAGTTTTGGAAGTCGTCCTCGAAATGCCAGTTTTCACCAAGGGATTTCAGATCCAGGCTGGCCAGTAAATCCTTGGAAGTTTCCTTCATAGATAGACCATCTTCATCCTTCATGTCCAGAACGGGGTTGGGTGGAATGCCCAGCTCCTCATCTGAAGCTTCGAGCAGATAACACAGATCAAACCGAGAGTCCGAGTCTGAATTGGAGGGGGAATACGAAGAGGAACATGTCAGGGCAATCTCTTCTTCTAGGCTTCTCATGAATCGGTTTACGAGCTCCTCACTGGGAGTGAATGTTTCATCTTCGTCATCCGCTAACGTTTCGTGAAATTGTAGTAGATGAAGAAAACGGTTGTTTTCTTCGTCGTGGACGCGTTTCGGTAACTGGACGTCATTGTGATCCGACAGAACCTCAGGCTCATGGTCGCGTTTTCTGAGCGGTGCCTCAGTTATGATTGAGAGACAGCTTTGACCTTGAAACACAGAACACAAAGGTGTTGCAAAGAAGAGACGAGACGAGACGAGAGGAGGATGACAGTTCGTGTGCAACCAAGAACTGCTCTTTTCTGCTATTACTGTGGAGATGGATAGCAGAGCGTGTGCGATAGCAGCGGATAGCAGGATTGGCTATATAGGTACGATCCATGGCATCTCAACTTTTTCTCCTAGAAGCAGGGAACATTGAAGTGAATCAGTGTGGTTATGTTTTTCAAAGATAAAGGGATTTTTTTTCTTGATGAAAATAAATACTTCAGAAGGCCTTATAGCTGGGTAAATTTGAATGCACCTATGATAAAATGACACATCATTCTTCTTCTCTATTGCTTGATTGATCTAGTTAGGATCTAGGTATATCTATAGGGAAAGTAGTAACCACTTGTTCCCTTCTCTTTTTGAACTAAATATAGGGGTCTTGGTCCAAAGGGGAGCTTAGCCCGTCAGTGGGGTAAGATTGCTCACAACAAATATTTATTTCATCCAATCATTTATGTAGATTGGTTGGGCATAATGTGAGGGGATTTTCTAAATCGATAAAACAATAGATGAGATCTTTAGTTTTTGTTTTTATAGTCTTAAATAGTAGATCTAATTGTGACA
>ML788558.1:103464-125936 GCA_009831015.1 Picea engelmannii | reverse complement strand
TTTTTTCCAATTTTCAATGTGTATTTTTCTTCATTTAAAAAAAACATTGTGAAGATTTTATCCTTTCTATTTATTTATTTTTCAATGTAAATTTAAGCAAAAAAAAAACAAGGTTAGTAAAGAAATTTTTAAGTGACCATCTTATATCCAATTTTGGTTTTTTTTTTTTTGCATAGGGATCTATTGTCAAAATCATGGTTTCAATTACGTCGAAATGAGTCATAATTTTAACGTTTAGAAAAAACTTGTTTCTTTAGTTAGCGTCACTTTTTTACTTAGGTATTAATTTTAAGGTTTTTTTGAGCTACTGTATGAGTTTTGAAGGTCATGCTTGAAAAATGTTGTAATTTTGACCCCGTTTGAAAAATTGGTGCTATCGTGAGTACCACTTTTTGATTTGGGGGTTGATTTTCATGTTTTTTATGCAAAAATATGGATTTCTTGGGCCAGAGTTCTCGTTTTGAGGTCACAGTTCTCATTAAGTTGGTAATATTGTTTCGTTTAGTTTTTTAATAAATGTAATTTAAATTTGTATATTTTTTGTACAACATTTATTTGAAATTTTTATGTTTACAACTTAGAAAATTGAATCTATGTTAATTTCAAGTGTTTTTAAATTTAATAGATTTAATTTATGTTTTTAAATTATATTGAAATTTATGCAGGTGATATCAATATTGATGATGAAATGTTAGAAAATGTTGATACTGACAAATTTGGGGACAAAAAACCTGACCATTATATATGATATCGTGTTGAAAATATTTATGATAAATATTTCAAAAATGAATCAGTAGCAACACAAACTCAAATTTTGAGAGGTTTGATAAGGTTGAAAAAGTTAGAAGAAGCTACTTCATTATTGGGTATTCAAAAAACGACAAAAGATAAAAATGTGAAACAAAGTGTCTTGGAAAATACAACAGAGGTATTAAAATCTTTTGGAAAGTCTAGAAAAAAGTATGTTAGTGTTGCACATAGAGTAATACAAACAACAGTTGTTTCATCTAGCAATGCAAAATATTGTTTGACACAATATATGGAAAACGTGATGGGAACCTCAAGAAAAAAATTGTACAAACATAGAAAATTTTGATTGCAAATGATGAACTTACTTGTTGGATAGTTATTTAAAGACATCCTTACAAATATAAACTTGCAGAAAATGATAAAGCTATGGCCCATAAATATTGGTTGGGAAATTCTCGTGTTTCACCAAATGCAAGGGATGTGTTGCGATGAAGAATAGCATGAAATCAATATGAAGAGCATCCAAAACATATATTGGAAATTACACAAATAGAATTGTTCAATATGTTCAAAGAGAAGCACAGTCTAGTTGAAATTTTCATCAATACATTTGTGAAACAAAAACCATGGTTTGTTAAACCCATCACTATTCATGACACTTGTTATTGTCATTATCATGTGGAACTTGAGTTATATTATGACACTTTTCTTGATTTTGGTAAAACATTTTGGGCAAGTTCACCTCCTCCTTCCACAATCTATGTCTTTCTATCCCAAATTTTATGTGAAAGAGAAGGTGATGACTTATTTTACCAAAAAAATGTATTGGAGGAAAGAAATGTGATCATTGTGGAAATATAGCTTTATTTCACTCTAAGTATCATATTGATATGAATGATCAATCATTGTCCAATATAAAAGTGAATTGAAAGAGATATGAATATGATGCAGGAGCATTATCATAAAGCCACTAATGTGACAAGTTGGTCACATGTTGTGGCTTTAGAAGGGGACAAGCAATCCTAAGTTTGAAGAAATTATTAGTTAAGTGCTTTATTAATTGCAATTATGTAATAAGTTAGTAGTGTTGTCAAATTAGGAGTTAAAATAGGGATAAGTGGCACTTTGATGCTCCCTACGAGGAGATCAAGCCAAGTTGATAAATGGTTGAGTAATCATAGGATTTGGTGCTGCTAAATTTAGTAATCCATTCATTTATTGAATGAGATGGTTAGTTGTGAGATTTTGGGGGGAGACTAAGGACGAACAGAGGGGACTCTGTGAGGGGGAATCTGCATATGGGTTCTTGGGTAAGAAAGGAATAGACTATCTTGAAGAATTCAATTCTAGATCGGGAATAAAATGAGTTTCTTGTGTGTTTAAGAATTTCATTATATGGTTAAATGGAACCCATCAAGCTTAATGTGTGCAAGATAACCCGAGTTCTGTGTGAAAATCTTTGTTATGCACCTATGTAATTTTATGCACAGAGTAGAATATGATGAACACATGAAGATTGAGTATTATATTTGGTGGATGATAAAATTGGTTGAGTTCTTTTCTTTTGTGTTATAAAATGCGTTCAATTGTAGAATACGCAGAGGGAATGCACTTACAGTCATTTTGCAGAGTTGGCGAGTTTGGAGGGTCGAGATAGTGAGTTTGTTTGTATAACCAAAGATTGAACGGTTGAGACCTCATTCTACTGTGCAAACTAAAATCAACAAACATGGAGGTACATCACAATCAGATCTGTAAAGAAATTAATCGTGCCCTAGCAGTGCGATCAAACCATCAAGTGGTTTTATGGTATTATTCACGTCAATAGATTAGTGTTATCGCACTCAGAACCTTAGTTGGTAAAAACCACGTTGTACCAATTTCGATGAACCTTTGGTCATGAGGTTCTTGGTCATATGTTATGAGAAGAAGTGTTGAGGTTGAATAGTCATAGAACCTCTAATATTGGTTTTGAGAACCCGACAAAAACAAGGGAAAGCCAAATTTGGCTAAGGTTCTAAGTAAAGAGACTATCTCACCACCCTGCCACCAATTTTTGGTATCAGAGTAGGAGCTTTTCTCAGCATAGCCAAAGAAATACATGGATGTATGTATTGATAGAGCAAGAGGTCGTGGCATAGGGTGACCAACATCAAATGCATAAGTCTTAGAGGAAATGAGGGAAATACAAGCACATATGGAAGCTATGGACTTGGGCAGACAGAGAGATCCAAAGGTAGGGGATGTGAGTGATCCTGAAGAGGAGGAACAAGGAGAAGAAGAAGCACCCATGCAAGAGACACCTGAATTAAGATATTTTCAATCAATTCTAGGAGAAACTTCTAGGCCAAAACCTAAGTTGCCTACCTATGAGGGAAGTCTCACTTTTGAACATCTCATTGATTGGATCAGTGAGTTAGACAATTACTTTGAGTATGATGAGATCGAAGAGAAAAAGAAGGTCATAGTAGCAGTGACAAGATTGAAAGGGCATGCATCCCTGTGGTGAGATAGTGTGCAAGATGAAAGGAGAAGAAATAACAAGTCCCTAAGTTGCCTACCTATGAGGGAAGTCTCACTGTTGAACATCTCATTGATTGGATCAGTGAGTTAGACAATTACTTTGAGTATGATGAGATCGAAGAGAAAAAGAAGGTCATATTAGCAATGACAAGATTGAAAGGGCATGCATCCATGTGGTGAGATAGTGTGCAAGATGAAAGGAGAAGAAATAACAAGTCACTGATAAAGAGCTGGGATACGATGGTGGCTAAGATGAGAGCCAAGTTATTGCCCAAACATTATCAGTTATATTTATATAGACAAATGCAGAACCTTAGGAAAAGGTTATTGTCTGTAAGATAGTATACTGAAGAGTTCTACAAAGTGAACCTGAGAGCATGCTATGTAGAAGGATTAGTAGAGAAGACTGCTAGATATGTCAATGGGTTGAGGATGAGATCAGCATGATTTCTCCTAGGACAATGGAAGAGGCATACCAATGTGCCTTGAGAGAAGAAGAAAAGTTATTGAGAAAGCATAAATTCAATAAGGGAATAGGTTCAACCAAAGGAAGAGAGAAAAAAGCTGGAAGAGGAAAGTTTGCAACCCAAAAAGGAGAGTCCAACAACTTAAATCAACAGGAGCAGCAAGATAGAAGAGGTGACTCAAGAGGGAGAAGACCTTACTAAGGAGGTAGAGGTAGAGGAAGAGGCAGAGAAACTGTCTTTAGATGATACAAATGTAAAAAATTGGGTCATAGATCCTTTGAATGTCCAGAAAAGGAAGATGTAGGACAGAGAGGAGCCTATGTAGCTCAGAATGAACAGCAACAAGAGCAGTTACCAGTGGATTAAAAATTTTCAGAGACAGGAGAGGCTTTGATGATGAACAAAGTCTTATTGAAGCCGGAGAAGGTGAAAGTTGAACCTACCCAAAGAAAGGATTTATTCAGGACTATGTGTAAAGTCAAGAAGAAGTGTTGCAGAATGGTGATTGACAGTGGAAGCACTGACAATCTTGTTTCCACAGAAATGGTAGAGAATTTGAACTTGAAGAGGATCAAACATCCTATTCCATATAAAGTATCCTGGTTGCATAAAGGACTCAAATATTGGTAAGTGAACAATGCGAAATTGATTTTCAAGTAGGTACATATAAAGATAAAATTATCTGTGATATTATGCCGATGGATGTTTTCCATATTCTTCTAGGGATACCATGGAAATTTGACAAAAACGTGGTACATGATGGTAGGAGAAATTGTTATATTTTTTAGAAATATGGGATGAAACATATTTTACTTCCTTTGCAAGAAGGGTGTACAATAGGAAAGCAAGCACCTAAGGTCCTAATGTTGACAGGGAAATAGTATTTGCAGCAAATTGAAGAGGAAGAGCTAAACTATGTTGTAATATGCAAGCCTAGAGTGGTACTAATGAAGACTGATATTACAGATCTACTTGAAGAATTTCAGGAGATGTTGGTTGAATTTAGTGACATTGTGGTAGATGATTTACCCAATGAGTTTCCACCGAAAAGGGACATTAGTCATCACATTGATTTTATCCCTCGAGAAAGATTACCAAAGAAGGCAGCATATAGACTGACACCTCAAGAAAATGAAGAAGTCGGAAGACAATTTCAAGGACTGTTAGATAAGGGACTGATAAAAAAAAAGTTTAAGTCCATGTGCAGTACCAACAATACTTAGCCCAAAGAAATATGGGGAGTGGAGAATGTGTATGGACTCTAGGGCCATCAATAAAATAACTATCAGATATAGGTTTCCATTGCCTAGGATGGATGACATGATGGATTGCATGAGTGGGGTAACATGCTTTTCAAAGATAGATCTAAAGAGTGGGTACCATCAAATTAGAATTTGAGAAGGATATGAGTGGAAGATAGTCTTTAAGACAAATGATGGGTTGTATGTGTGGCCGGTTATGCCATTTAGATTGTCTAATGCACCTAGTACCTTCATGAGGTTAATGAATGAGGTCTTGAGAGATTTCATAGGTAAGTTTTTTATTGTTTACCTTGATGACATTCTGATTTTCATTCAAACAGAAGAAGAGCACTTGAGGCATTTGAGATGTGTCTTAGAGAAATTGCAGCAAGAGAAATTGTTAGTAAATATGAAGAAGTGTTCATTTATGAAATCTGAATTAGTATATCTGGGATTTTTCATCTCAAGAGATGGTCTAAAGATGGACCCAACAAAGTTACAAGCAATCATTGATTGGCCTTCACCTCGGAGTATTTTTTAGGTAAGAAGTTTTCATGGCTTGGCTAGTTTTTATAGGAAATTTATCAGAAATTTCAGTGGCATTTGTACACCCATTGTTGAGACAAATAAGGACAAGAAGCCATTCCATTGGATAGCAGAAGCTGAAAAGAGTTTTCAGTTTTTGAAGAAAATAATTATTGAACAACCAGTATTGAAATTACCAAACTTCGGTCATCCTTTCCAAGTAAAATGTGATGCAAGTGGGACAGCAATTGGAGCAGTGCTTAGTCAGGAAGACAGTTCATTTTCTTACTTAAGTGGGAATTTGAATGAATCAATACAAAAATATTCATCCTATGACAAGGAATTCCATGCTATTATTCAAGCATTGAAGCATTGGAGGCATTACCCAATGCCTGGAGAGTTTGTTTTGTTTTATGATAATCATGCCTTGCAATATATTATGCAGCATCCCAAACTGAATCAGAAGCATGTCAAGTGGGTGGATTTCATGCAAATTTTTACTTTTGTGTTGAATCACATAAGTGGACAATCATATCGGGTAGTTGATGCCTCAAGTAGGAGACAATTGATTGTTCAAGAGAATCAAATCCAAGTTCTAGGATTTGAATACTTAAGATATTTATATGAGACTGACATTGATTTTCAGAATGCATAAAGATCTTGTAGGAATCCTATAGAGGTAGACAGGGGGCCATGGATGGAGTATATATTTCAAGATCGTTTACTCTTTAAAAACAATAAACTTTGTATTCCCAAATGTTCCATGAGGGATAACCTGATACAGGAAAAGCATAATGGAGGAATGGAAGGTCACTTTGGAAGTGATAAAACCTTTGGAAATCTAAGCCATTTTTATTTTTGGCCAAAGATGAGATCTGAAGTGGATAATTTTGTGAGCATATGCAAGGTATGCCAGCATGCCAAGGGAAGAAGCCAAAACATGGGCTTGTACACACAATTGCCTGTTCCAAATAGGCCTTGGGATTCCGAGAGTATGGATTTTGTTTTGGGTTTGCCAAAGACTCAAAAAGGATATGATTATGTCTTTATAGTTGTTTATAGGTTTACGAAGATGGCACATTTCATTCCAAGTTTTAAAACAAGTGATGCTACACACATTGCTAATTTATTTTTCAGTGAAGTTGTAAAATTACATGGTTTACCTAGAAGCATTGTATCTGACAGAGATGTGAGGTTCACAGGTCACTTCTGGAGGAATTTGTGGAAGAAGTTGGGTACTAAGTTGAACTTCAGTTTAGCTTATCATCCACAGTCTGATGGCCAGACTGAAGTAGTCAATAGAAGCTTGGGTAACATGTTAAGAAGTCTAGTTGGAGAAAATCCAAAACAGTGGGAAAAAGTGATATCTCAAGTTAAGTTTGCATATAATGATTCTCCAAACAAAAGTACATGTATGAGTCCATTCCAGATTTTGTATGAAATGCATCCTAGAGGGGTGTATGATCTTCGTGACTTAAGACAATTGGAGAAGAGAAGTGCATATGGAGAGGACTTTGCAGCAAGGATTAGTGAATTACAAGAACAAGTTAAAGAAAGGTTGCAGCAAAGTAATGTTGGTTACAAGACAAGAGAAGATTTGAGAAGAATTATGAAGTAGGAGATATAGTTATAGCCTATCTGAGAAAGGAGATATTTCCTAAAAGAGAGTATAACAAACTGAAGATGAAGAAGATTGGGCCTTGCAGAATACTCAGGAAGTTCTCTACAAATGCCTATGAATTGGAATGCCAACTGGGATTGGTATTTCATCAATTTTTAATGTTGCATATTTACATCCTTATGTGGCTAACAATACAGGTCAATTTATAGAAGGTGAAGACCATGTTGAATACCTTCAATGGTTGAAGCAGATGCTTGTGGCACAGCCATTAGAAGTTGAAAACATTATGGATACTAAGGTTACAAGGAGTATGAGGAAGAAGGACTATTTGGAGTATTTGGTCAAATGGAAGGAGCATCCAGTAGAGGATTCTACTTGGATGAGTGTGGTAGAGATGGAAGCTAAAGGTTTCACTGTAGCTGATTTAATGAATAGGGGTTCATGACTTTACACCCCGGGGAGTTTGATGCAGGAGCATCATCATAAATACAGCAATGTGACAAGTTGGTCACATGTTGTGGCTTTAGAAGGGGACAAGAAATCCTAAGTTTGAAGAAATTATTAGTTAAGTGCTTTATTAATTGCAATTCTATAATCAGTTAGTAGTGTTGTCAAATTAGGAGTTAAAATAGGGATAAGTGGCACTTTGATGCTCCCTGCGAGGAGATCAAACCAAGTTGATAAATGGTTGAGTAATCATAGGATTCAGTTTTGATAAATTTAGTAATCCTTTCATTTTCTGAAGGATATGGTTAGTTGTGAGATTTTGGGGGGAGACTGAGGATGAACAAAGGGGGACTCTGCATATGGGTTCTTGGGTAAGAAAGGAACGAACTGTCTTGAAGAATCCAATTCTGGATCGGGAATAAAATGATTTTCTTGTGTGTTTAAGAGTGTCATTATATGGTTAAATGGAACCCATCAGGCCGACTGTGTGCAAGATAACCCGAGTTCTGTGAGAAAATATTTGTTATGCACCTATGTAATTTTATGCACATAGTAGAATACGATGAACACATGCAAGCTAAGTATTATATTTAGTGGATAATAAAAGTGGTTGAGTTAATTTCTTTTGTGTTAGAAAATGTTTTTGATTGAAGAATACACAGAGGGAATGCACTTACAGTCATTTTGTAGAGTTGGCGAGTTTGGAGGGTCGAGATAGTGAGTTTGTTTGTATAACCAAAGGTTGAACAGTTGAGACCTCATTCTACTGTGCAAACTAAAATCGACAGTCTTGGAGGTACATCGCAATCAGAGTTGTAAAGAAATTAATTGTGCCCTAGCAGTGTGATGAAACCATCAAGTGGTTTTATGGTATTATCCGCGTCAATAGATCAGTGTTATCGCACTCAGAACCTTAGTTGGTAAAAACCGCTTTGTACCAATTCCGATGAACCTTTGGTCATGAGTTTCTTGGCCATATGTAATGAGAAGAAGCATTGAGGTTGAATATTCATAGCACCTCTAATATTGGTTTCAAGAACCCGACAGAAACAAGGGAAAGCCAGATTTGGCTAAGGTTCTAAGTAAAGAGACTATCTCACCACCCTGCCACAAGAATATATCAATGTTACTGCTCCAAATTCTTCAAATGTTATTTCCAAAATGATTGATTTGCAAGAGGATAAGATCTCTATGATAGATGTTTTGAAGAAGTTTGGAAAAAAAAAACTATAAATACACCAAGAATTCTCATAGAGCTTGATGGAAAGGCCTAAAATTCAAAAAATCTCGTGAAGTTTTTCCACCTAGGAGGATTTTGTCAATAGTTGATTTCGGAGAGAATTATACATTTTTTGGACAAAGAGAAATATAGAGTGAATATTATCATTATGATCAATTCACTATACTTTTCCATGTTCTATATAGACATTCTCACCAAAATAGTAATAGCATAGTGTTGGAAGCAGGCCAAAGCGAAAAGAAATGATATTTTAGGAAGGAAGGCATGCACGAGGGAAGCGACAGCTGGAAGGAAGAGCAGCATGCACGCATGCATGGAAGACCTAACGACGTTAGGGTTAGGGTTTTTGCAATACACTGTAATGGTTGTTAATATAGAAATGTATAAATATAGATACCTAGGTCTCATAGAGAGGGAGCTAGAGGCGGATATAGAGGGCCTTGAGGAGGAGTTTGGTTTGATAGCTAGTTGTAATATTTTTCTATACGACCTAATTTTGTAAGTTGTTGAGCTAGAGAGGAGTAAGGTGGGTGGATATCGAGGGTTAGATCGTAGGGCGAGGAGCCTGGTACAATCTAGTCTGCCTCGTAATAGATCTTGACCCGACAGAGGGGAAGTGTAAAGCGCGCGGCGCTGTAGTTTTGGAACTGCCATAATAGAAGAGCTTAAGAGCTAGATCTTTCTGGACATAGCCCAGGAGGGGGTGAACCATGGTAAAACCTATGTTATTTGATTGAATGCATGTGTTTATTTACTGGTTTTTAAGTAGACATTAGCATGCTAGATGAATGAGTTGATTATATTCCATGAGTACTCATGAATGATAGTATATTGATTAATAAGAATAATAGAACTCTCAGTGCATACTTCTCATATCTCCACTCAATCCTGCGCTGCAAACACCTGATTATTGCAATAACCCATTAAGAATATCTTGGGTGAGACTGTGCAGTGCACTCTGTGCACTACGTTGCCTTATGGTTCACCAGGAGGGCCGATAGTTTTAGAGGTTTTGTTGGAACCCCAATAGACTTGAACCCTGGGTCAATCAAGTTAAAGGTATAAACTCAGACATATAAACCAAGAAATGGTTATGTTGTTGTAGGTTGGAACAGTATAAGATTGAGTAGATGGGATCTGTTGAAAATCGGTAAGATCTGCAGAAGGTGGATCAAGAGAATACTGAATCAGACGGTGAGGAAAATGTACCACTAGAAGGGGATTTTGAGACCATGTAATCCCACAAAAGCAGAGATCGAAAGTTGGTTGAAGACAAAAGAGATGGAGTTTGCGCAGAAGGATAACAGAAACCCTAGAGTAGCATTGCACAAATATCTTGAGAAATATGTGTTTATTGATCTACATGAAGTTTTTTTCTGTGATTTTCCACATTTATTGCAGGAGTGGATCTTGAGGTTGAAGGATAACACAAAAAAAAATGGATCTGACAGTTAGAGTGGACCCCAATTCAGATTGAGCATTTATAGCAAGTGAATAAAAAATTCACACGCGTAGTAGATTTTTGGCTTGATAGTATTGTAGCAGGCTTTATAATGGAGTTTGCAGTAGATACAGTGAAGTTGTACAGCGCAGCGGAGAAAGAGTTTCTACGTGGGCTTCAAGGAAGGTATATTCAATCACTGTATACTTCTATTAAGATATTTCTATATAACAAAGGTGTAATGACAATGGAGTCAGACAACTAAACTTCCCTGCATGCATGGGGGAAGGGGGGAAGCACTAACAGAAAGAGGAGAAATGGAAGGAGGGGTAGATAAAGGAAAGAAGGAGGAACCCTTGGACCCAATCCTGATGGACGATGACCAGATCAAGCGGATCATGGCGATAGCTGCAAAGACATGCAGTGGAGTACCCTATCAATACAAGGTGAACACAAAGAAGAGAGTTGTAGCCGCGAGGGAAGGCTTGGTAAGTGATTAAGAAGAGGTAGAGGATCTTCGGGCTATGGATCAGATTGAGGAAATCCTGCGCACAACATATGAGAGGAAGACAAGAGGTCCAAGAGTGGGGAGAGAAGGCGGTAATCCTATCCATATTAATAACCCATAAACCCATGTACGACGAATAAACCAAAAAGAACATCGTCGTTTAGACAACCGAATTTTGGGAGAAGGAAGATAGCAGGAAGTACATCTACACAAGGAACAACAACTGGAGGAGCCAGTTCAGGAAACATTGGTCAAGTATCTACACTGTGTGGAGGTAGTAGTTCACAATCCAGGATGGCAGGACACGATCCCACCATCAAGTTACCGGAATTCAAAGGAGAAGTGTCGGAGGACCCGGAGAAACATTTATTTATCTGTGAAAAGATTTGGGAAGAAAAACATATCATAGACAAAGATACTAAACTTACACAGCTAGTGATTACACTAAGGGATCGTGCGCTGGATTGGTATATGAGTTTAGCTACAAACAATCCCCCAGGGACAACCAGAACGATTGCAGACATCAAGAAATTGTTGATAAATGAGTTTCAGAATCCAAGCTCAGAGGACCAGTACATGAACGAGATGATAGAAATTAGACAGAAACCAGGAGAATCTGTATGGGACCAGAGATTCAAGTGACTCAAAGGAAAATTGAAATATATCATGACCGACATGCAGCACAGGCACCTGTTCGTCAATTCACTACTAACACACTTAAAATATCCATTGCGACAACAAAAATTTCAGACACGGGAAGAAGCTCTACAAGCAGCCCTGCAACTGGAAGAAAACCAATATTAGCAGATGGATCCAGCCATCGAATAGATGAAGGAGGATTTGAAGAACTTAACGTTCCAGCTAAACCAAAAAAAAAGTAAGGAAAAACGAGAAGTCGTTTGGTGTACTACATGCAGGACGGAAGGACACCACAAAAATGAATGTCCAACATTTGTGCAGTACATGGTAGCAGGAATGCCAAATCCGTTACCAAAAGGAGGACAATGGTGCAAAATATGTAAGAAACCAGCCCACAATCCATATCATTTCCCAATGATGCAGAAATACCAAACAGAACCAAAGATTTCATATTGCAAATTTTGCAAGTCAGTAGATCATGATGACAAAGATTTTAGAACTATGGATTTGATGTGAGAGAGGATATCAGATGCATATAGGGTGCAGGTAGAAATGATGACTCAGAAATTCACACCACATTTTAACCAAGTTCCATCTCGATACAACACTGCGCAGCAACAGTATAATATTGCGCAACAACCATATAATACCACGCAGCCACAGTACAACACAGCACATCCTCAGTACAATACCACGTAGTACAATAAGGCGCCTCCATATAATGTGCTCAGAGGATATCGAGTTGGCTACAGATATGGAGGAAGAGAAAGAGGAGGCTTTGGAAGAGGTAGAGGATCGGTGGTATGTCACAACTATCAACAACCGGGACATTATGCAAGGGAATGTCCACTTCCACCAGCAACTTGTATGTATTGTCGTGCATCGGATCATGACATGGAAGAATGTCCTACGTTACTAGGGAAGATCTAGGAAAACAGGAATCAGAACAACCAGAACGTTCAATGGATTTTAGTGGAAGTGAGGGACGAAGGACGGAACATAAACATAGTTACATGTGGAGGAGGTAAAATAGGCAATGACGTAGTCCATCAAGAGCCAGTACATCACCAGTGGGTGAAGAATAATGTTGAACCAAGGAGATAGTTCGACATGCAGAACGAGAAGGAAACATTTAATCAAGCCAGACAAGAATGCTTGAAGAAATACACTGCGTCGACTTCAACTACACAGCAGAACAAGGACATACCAGAGTATGAGACGCCTCCATCACTGGATCATACCAAAGAAACGCAACCCCTGGGACAAGTAAGTACAATCAAAATCTTTTTGCGATCATGCGTAAAAATATTGAATGATCCATCCTCTATCAAAATATTGCAAAATATATTAGAAAGATGTAGCATAGAGACAGAAGGAAAACTAGAACAAAAAACAGTCGATCACCTACATACAAGGAGAAGAACAAGTAGGGAGTTTAGGTTGAATGACAACATCGGAGATTTCAACATGGGAGATATCATACTAGATCTAGGATATGAAGTCAATGTACTACCCAAGAATACATGGCAATGTATGGGAGAGCCCACATTAGGATATTCAGCTGAAACTAGAAAACCAACACAGAGTTCTTACCAATTGGCATACTGAAAGGAGTAACAGTAGGCCTGGATGGAGTACACACAAAATCAGACTTCGAAGTGATTGAAATAGTGTACGACACAACACCATACCCAAAATTGCTTGGCTTGGATTGGGAATTTGATAACCAAGCCATAATCAATTTAAAGACACGAAAAAATGACATTTGAGTCAGGAGAATACAGGGTCATTGCGTCATTAGACTCATCGAAAGGGGAGAGATTTGTAGAGCCTACTTGCTTAGACTTAGAGGAAATCAACCAGTTGTACAGAGCAAATGTGCAATGAGGACTACGTAAACCCAACTACAGATGGGATAATCAGTTGGTGGAGCATTACTTCATGTGTGACAGACTCATATACAAGATTAGAGAACTGGAAACATAGGCTACACGAAGTTTCCACAAGAATACGCGCAAGAATAAACTGCGCAGTAAGATGGGTAGGTACGGAGGTAAGGGAACCACCCAGTTTCCATGGAGTGAATGATCTAGAAGTATTCTTGGCACAGTACGAGGATGAAGTGTTATAAAATCAAAGACTCTTAGCACTCGATATAGCACTCAAGGCCACATCTGCAATATGGTGGGGTGCACACAAAGAAACAATCAAGTATTGGTACCAATGTAAGTGGTTATTGGGCATAAGGTTTGGTGAAAAACAGAGAAGCAACCATCAGCAGAAGTATGATGGACAGGGGGCACTAGTGGAACACTTGGAGAAGTGCAGAGCACTGTGGAAAATGACACCCCCAAAGGAATGGCCTCATCATTTCGTACATACCTTAGAAGGCATGCCAACAAATTGGTATACAGACCAGGAACTACATAGAGGAACTTCGAGTTGGATAGTATTGCAACAGAATTTTACAGTCACTTTCTCATTCGAGCATGATAACCCCAACATAGACGCAACACTTAAGCAGATAAGAGGGGTGATATTCATTAAGGAACCAGAATTCGAACTCATAACAGAAGAACAACAGTGGAACAGATAGATAATGAAAGAATTGTTGTCATGGTACCATGTGCAGGAAGAAGCACCTGATGAAGATGATCCATGTGATATCCATATTAAGGAAGCAGAAGATGAAAGAGAAGTGGAAGTTCCATCTCTAGAATCAGAAGGAATTGTTGCGTCGATCAAGGTGAAGAAATTCAACATTGGGACGGTTTAGAATCCTAAAATGGACAGCATTAGAGACTATTGGGATGAGAAAATAGTAGAAAGCATAACAGAGTTACTACATGAGTACAGTGATTTGTTCCCCACAAAATTTACAGAAATGAAGGGCATAGCGGGAGAGTTAGGAAAAATGAAGATAACGCTCAGAGTTGTAGCAAGACCGATCAGACAACGACCATACAAACTAAACCCAATGTATAATAAGAAAGTCAAAGATGAGATCGACAGGATGCTCGAAACTGGAATCATGGAACCTGTGGAAGAATTAGAATGGATAAGCCTGATGGTAGTTCAAGAAAAAAAACAAGGCGGGATAAGAATATGTGTCAACTTGAGGAAGTTGAACGATGCATGCCTACATGACCCGTTCCCTACACCTTTCACGAATTAAGTGTTGGAGAACGTAGGAGGACACGAAATTTACTCATTCACTGATGGATTCTCAGGCTACCACCAAATCAAGATAGCATGGGAAGACAGATACAAGACCACGTTTGCTACAGAATGGGGATCCTACCAGTACATAGTCATGTCGTTTGGACTGAAGAATGCACCAGCAATATTTTCCAAAGTAGTTATCGTTGCATTTAAGGAATTTATCCACTAGTTTCTAGAGGTATACTTGGAAAATTGGACAGTCTATAGTTTATTGAAAGACCATGTAGAGGTCTTGCGGCTGATGTTAGAAAGATGCAGGCAGTGCCAGATATCATTAAACATCAAGAAGTGCATATTTGAAACACCATTTGGGATACTATTGGGCCATATAGTATGCAAACAAGGCTTACTAGTAGATCCTGCAAAGATTGCAGTAATTGTTAACCTGCTACCGCCAAAAACAGTCTGTCAACTAAGAGCGACATTGGGACACACAGGGTACTACAGAAAATTTATCAAAGGGTACCCAAATCACCGTGCCAATGGAGAAGATGTTAATGAAAGATACAAAGTGTCAGTGGAATGAGGATTTCCAACACGATCTGGACACGCTGAAAGAAAAAATGGTCACTGTGTCAATACTAGTATTTCCAGACTGGGAAAAGACATTCCATGTGCATGTAGATGCATCAGCCATAGCACTTGGAGTTATTTTGGTGCAGCCAGGAGCAGGAGATTTGGATCATCCTATAGCATCCGCGAGCAGAAAAATATATGAATCAGAGCATAACTATAACACTAAAGAGAGGGAAGGCCTAGATATGGTCTATGCACTACAGAAGTTTAGACATTACTTATTGGGAAAATAGTTTAATATGTTCACAGATCACTCAACCCTTAAATACCTAGTAAAAAAGACAGTTTTGGGGGGGAGAATCTGTCAATGGTTACTATTGTTTCAAGAATTTTATTTTGAAGTAATAGTCAAACCAGGGAAATTGAATGCAGGACCTGACCACCTATCAGAGGTCATGAACGGGGAGGAACCTACAAGTTTAGAGGACAACTTTCCAGACGCATAGTTATTTTCAGTCCAGATCATTGATGAATACTTTGCAGACATCATCCAATACTTGAGTACCGGTACTGCGCCATGGGAATATAACATCGCACAGAAGAAAAACCTGGTAGTCCAGGCTGCAGACTATCAGCTAATCACAGGAAATTTATACAAAATGGGAACAAATAGAATCTTGAGAAGATATGTGCTAGAAAATGAAAGACCAATAATTTTAGCAGAATCTCATGAAGGAATAGAAGGAGGACATTACGCAGGAAAATCTACCACGCAGAAGGTATTGCGTGTATGACTATGGTGGCCTACCATTCACATATATTCGAAAGACTGCTGCGAGAGATGCAACATCTGTCAGAGGGTTGGTAAACCGAATAGAATGGACGAGATGCCATTACGACCACAGGTAAATTTGTTGGTGTTCGACAAATGGGAAATAGATTTCCTAGGACCAATTAACCCACCAACAAAGAGGACAGGATCAAGGTACATTATCACTGCGACAAAATACCTGAAAATATGGGTGGAAGCAGCACCAATTAAATATTGTAGTGTAGAGACAGCAACACACTTCCTATTCGAGCAAGTGATCACCAGATTTGGCTACCCAAGGGTTTTGATGAGTGACCAAGGAACTCATTTCATTAACAGTATTATTAAGGCCATGACTGAAGAATTTGAAGTCCACCATCAAAAGAGTACACCGTATCATCCACAAGCAAATGGAACAGTAGAAGCATTTAACAAAATCCTTGAAAATGCACTGACAAAGATCTGTAACGTCAACAAGGATGATTGGGACCTCAAAATACCAGCAGTATTGTGGGCCTACAGGACTACATGCAAGAAGTTGACAGGACATACGCCATTCATATTGGTATATGGACAAGAATAATTAGTTCCATTAGAATTTTCGGTGCCCAGTCTGTGCGTAGCAGCAATTACTAACATGACAGAACGAGGCGCAGTACAGGATAGGTTGAATTAGTTGATGATCATGGAGGAAGATAGGATCCTAGCAGGGTTCGACCAACAAGTTTAGAAAGCAAGGGACAAAGCTTGGCATGACAGACATATCAAGAAGAAAACTTTCAAGGAAGGCGACTTAGTGTTGATGTATGGCATCAAATCCATTCAGCATCCAGGAAAACTCATAATGCACTGGTTAGGACCATACAAAGTAAAACCTGTCACAGATGGGGGAGTTGTACAGTTGAAGGAATTAGGAGGTGTGGAACTCAAAGGAATGATCAATGGGAGTCGATTGAGGTTGTACAAGGACAGTTGACCACCCATAACTTTAAATTCACCATGTAGTTTGAAAAAAAAAAGCAGGAGATCAAACAGTACCATCAAAGGCATAGTGCGTCGAAAGGATGAAGAAAACGCACACTCAGGAATACGAGCCCGAAAAAGACAAGGTCAACGGTCAGTTCAACACGAAAACAAGCAGGAAATGTGGAGACAGAAAAAGAAGTGGTAAGTGACAAAGGCTCATGGAATTGAATGCTATAAATGACTGGCGGGATGCCGCATTAATCGCACCAACTGGAGACGATGAGGGAGAGTATTGGAAAGTACGAAGGAACCGAAGGTTCATTGAATCGTTAGTAGAGGTAATGTCTTCAACAAGATTCAAACGATGCCAATACAAAACAAGGATACGGGAGTGAAAAGGTTATTACGAAGTGGGAGAAGGCAGAGAGCGATAGAATAAACACAACAGAGAGTAAAATTTTCAAAGTTTACAGAGGTTGCAGAGGCTACTGAGCTCGGATAACGACAACTTTTACCACCATGGCACCACCCAAACAAGAAGAACCGATCCAGACTGCCAAACAACCTAGAGTTAGGACTAGAGCACAAACACAATCGCAAGGAAGCGAACAACAACCATCTCCACCGCCAAAAGTCATCAATGTGGACGAAATCCCATCACTGAATACAACACCAGGAATCCCGACACTCATGGTAGAAGAAACCCAACAGACAACACCTGTAGGCATGGACATTGATAGGCTAGAAGAGGGGCAAGGCCAATAGAATGAGGATGCAGGTAGTCAAGTGCAACCAGAAAACCCTGAAGCAGCCTCGAGAGTCAATGGGAAGGCTCCAAATAAGAAAGAAGTGGTCGAGCCAAAGGATTCACAAACAACCATGTCAGAACACCCAAAGGAGGGAGCAGTGGAAGATGTCACGAGCCGACAGGAATAGTATGTCGAATAACGACCAATGGAGGCTGGAACCTCGGGTCATCCACCACCATGAAAGGACAAGCAGACAGTACCTAGGTCACCGCGCAAACAACCCGCTGCAACAATTGTTCTTTCGTGCATACCAAAAGAGGTATGGGTAAAAGAAGATTTGTTAGGTTATGCAGAAAAGCTAAAGTACTCAGACCATGATGTAATGCACACAGAAAAATTCCTAGAGTTCCTGAGGCAAGTCTACCTATAGACTGTGGATGTAGATCCCTTTGGGGAACCCATTCATTAACCAGTCAAGTGGGCAGCAGGACTGGCTAAAACGGGGATTTTAGGTCTGTTGGACCTACCACACTTTAGCAGAGGGAAGTATGAAAATATTAGTGTCAAGAAGTTGATGGAAGTCACACATGGCAGAGATTTGTGGTTGTACAAGCTCATCTCAATAGACCTAGATCTCATTGCACACATCACAGGGATACCATCACGGGGCATGGATCTCGCACAGTTCCTCGAGGACAAAATGAAGGAGAAAGCATTCACTGAGGAGATGAAAAATAAATACAACACGGAAAGGGGGACACGTGGAATCATTATCAAGCGGATTAGTGACATCACGACAAGTATGGCCACAAAAATCATGGCCCGCAAGCTGCTCAGAAAATGTTGCAAGGAGGAAGGCCCAGTCGAAGTTGTCGAAGCTGCAACACAGTGTGCCAAGGGCACCACAATCAGTTGGGCCCTTATTTTTTGAATCTTTTTCTAGATGACTGCAAGGATGTGCAGGATCTGGGGACAGAATTTCATTTTTCATGGCTGATCATTATGATAGCCATTATGGGATGGAAGGAACCGAACTATGAATTTTTCGCCACCAGACCCAAACCTAATCACTAAGAGAGATACTTATCGATTGGAGCCACTTCAGACGCCAAGCAAAGAAGAATGAATGAATTTATATTCGAAGGATATCTCTATGACCTACAGGAGACCATCGCCAACATTTAGAGGATAACACTGCAGGTTGTCGTAAACTATCAGGGCATAGCCAACTTCAATGCCACTAAACATGTGATGTGGATCCTGGCGCGAAAGGAACCCAAAAATAAATATCTACAACTGCGTTATTGCATCACGGAGGGGGACATAGAAATGGTCATCAAGGATTGCGAAGACAAATGGAGGATTCCAATCCTCACTCGAGAAATACCTGCAAGGGTAGAGGAGGAGGAGGCAGGACAGGAACATCCACATGTTGAGGAGGTAGGGCAGGAACATACACAACCCCAAGAAGTCACAGTGCCCAAGAAACCAAGGACATTCTAGACCAAACCACAGCAAAAGAAAGGGGGGACATCCAAAATAGGAGTCCAGACGGTGAAGAAGAAAAATACATAGGCGGCCCAAGTATAGTAGAAACAAGTTGAGGCAACGTAGGGGACCACACCAAGTCCTACTCCACAAGATCCAGGCCTGACTAAGTGACCAACCACCCAGATGGGGGGTGCGCACAAGAATATGAAGGCACATATAACACCTCCATAATACACAATCACAGAGGATGATGCAGAAATGGTAGCCCAAATGGTCCAGGATCACACATTCGAGGATTTTGAGAATGTTTTGCACCAAAGGGACAGAATTGAAGAATAATTGGAAGATATGCAACAACTCCTCAGGCAGATCGGGGAAGTACAGGCAGCCGACAGCAGCATCGAAACAGGCCCGTCAGCATCACAGATAGGAGGCGAACTGGAAGCAAGCGAACGGGATACAGTCCAAATGATACCACAATCGAGTTAAACATTCCATGTTACACCTAGCATGCTACGCATGGACAAGATCGTGGGGTATACACCCCTAAAGGACTTGGCTCAATTGTATTTAGTATTACTGCGGATACCAACCAAGTCTCTATATAAACTACAGGTCAGCATTACACAGGAGGTACAGTCTCGTGCATGCACAAATACAGTCAAACTGTAGCAGGTAAAAGAAATGGGATGAGATGGAATCGATATTTGAGCAGGCCAAGCTCGAGACCAAAGAGGAGATGGAACGCATGAAGGGACTGGAGAAGAAAGTGGTCATAGCCTACGAAAAGATTCCAAAAACCGCGCAGACGATCGAACTTATAGTGACAGAGAAGATTGATCAGATTGTGCATACAATCAATCAATACCAACATGAGATCGAGAATATTCGCAAGCATCTCACACCTACCACTCAATCGGAGGTAAGGGAGCAAAGGAATCAAGAGGAAACAGAGCAGATATAGGAGATAGAACAACAGGTCCACGCTGCGGACCACTTGTTCAAAAATGCAGCGCAGCTCTGGACAAAGTTGGAAGAGTATCAGTAGGTCCAACAGTGGGACCAGGAATGAGAAAGGATAAGCACGGCTATCTAGGACCTCAAGCAGAGGCAGAAGACAATGTCCATCATGGAGCGCGTTAAAGGGGCATAAGACATGAAGAAACTACAGGCAGAACTCATCATTGTGCAGATGCGGAAAAAGGAGCGTCACACTCAAATGGAACCACTCCAGGAGAGAGCAGCAAAGCTCAATGCACGTGCATATTTTGGCATTTCGGATTTCAGATTTCGGCATTTCGGATTTTGGATTTTGGATTTTGGATTTCAGATTTCAGATTTCGGCATTTCGGATTTCGGATTTCAGCATTTCACATTTCGCAACTTCGGGACTCCTATGATGAAGAGTCTCAACTCTTGACTCCTCCAACTCCCGGTATCTGAAACTCCGATTTCCCGGTCTGTGAAACTCCAAAATGGAGCCTTTGACATGCTCTGATCTATCGCATTTCAGGATTTTTTTTCATGAGTTGCTTCCATGACTCCTGGAGTTTATGGTTCTGATCTTTCCATGCGATCATCATTGCACTGCTGGTCTTGCCACTTTCTCTTGTTCATCATCATCAGGTTGAGCTTGCCATCAATGAAAAACAAATACTCTGCCTTTTGTTTGCCCGTAATAAATATGACAACAATCTCCCCCTTTGGCATTGATGGCAACCTTGAAGAACATCCAACTATACCACTGTAGCATCCTTGAAATTACAACACTTTCTCCCCCTTTGACATCAATGTCAAAGAAGAAACACGCTCCCCCTAAGTTGTTGTAGTACATACTCCCCCTGTCAACTATGAGCAGCTTAGAAATACAAAATATATTCAATAAGGACTCCCCCTGACCAGGTGAACAGATTAGATGAAAGAAGTTATAACCCCCAACTTTTGACAAAGATATCCAAAAGGGGTCACTGCTAACGGTTTAGTAAAGATATCAACTATTTGTTCTGTGGAAGGGATATAATTCAGCTGAACAACTCTGTTTGTAACTTGTTCTCTAAGAAAATGGTATTTTATTGGGATATTCTTAGTCTTGGAATGAAGAATAGGATTCTTGGAGACACTAATGGCACTGGTGTTATCACAGTGAATTGTAATCGAATCAGTATAGTTTACCTTCAAATATGCAAGAGTTTGTATCATCCATAAAATCTGAGTGCAGCAAGTAGCAGCAGCAATGTACTCTGCTTCTGTAGTTCATAAGGAAATAGATCCTTGCTTTTTACTAAGCCATGCTACTAATGACTCACCCAGGAAGAATGCTCCTCCACTGGTGTTTTTTCTCTCATCAACACAGTTTTCCCAATCTGCATCTGAATAAGAAGTTAACTGAAAATTCTGATTTCTGGGATACCACAGAACATAAGTCATTGTTCCCTTCAAGTATTTGAATATCCTTGTGACAGCTACCAAATGACTTTGTTTAGGAGCAGACTAATAACGACCTACCATTCCAATAGCTTGCATTATATCAGGATGGGATGTTGTGATGTACAGAAGACTACCTATCATAGAGCGATATGTCCTTTGATCAACATCCGGTGAAATATCATCTTTACTGAGCTTGCAACCAACCACCATAGGTGTACTAATAGGAGAGGAATCCTCCATCTGAAATTTCTTCAACATCTCTTTCAAATATTTTTCTTGAGATATAAAAACTCCTGCAGAACTATGTTTTACTTGTAAGCCAAGAAAATATGACAGTTCTCCTATCATGGACATCTCAAATTTTGTTTGCATAGAGTTAGCAAACCACTGGAAAGATGATTCATTAGTGCAGCCAAAAATGATATCATCTACATAAACCAAAACAACTAGTAAATTATCACCTTCAGACTTAATGTAGAGATTGTTGTCAACAGTACCTTTCTTGAACCCTTTGTTTTGTAAAAATTTGTCCAGTCTATAATACAAAGCTCGTGGTGCTTGTTTTAGTCCATATAAGGCCTTCTTCAGCTTGTAAACATAATTAGGATTATCTGTCAATGAGAATCCTTCAGGTTGCTCCATATATACTTCTTCCTCTAGATCTCCATTAAGAAATGTTGACTTAATATCCATCTAATAAACTTTAAAGTTCTTATGACATGAATAAGAAAGAAACATTCGGATGGCTTCCAATCTTGCCACTAGTGCAAAAGTTTCATCAAAGTCCTGACCTTCAACTTGTGCATACCCTTTACAGACCAATCTGGCTTTATTTCTAACAACTTGTCCTTTTTCATTCATTTTATTCTTGAACACCCATTTGGAACC
>ML788558.1:72474-93932 GCA_009831015.1 Picea engelmannii | reverse complement strand
TCGAGAGGAAAGGAGGTCATATACCCTAACTTAACCATGTACTCACATGGAGAAATATTGGCTCCCCACCTAAGATAGTTATCCTCCTCTCAAAGATGGATGGAAACCTCAATGGGTTAAGCTATAAAAATATTTCACTTATGGATGAGTCTCTTCTCTAAACCAAAAGATTCTTGTAACAACCACTAAGAGCCCCTAGTTTATATTGGGATTATTTTAGATGCTCTACAATGCCATTCTTTTGGGATTTCCATGTAACTAGACACTACACCATTTGCATAAAAAATATTAAAATTATTAATGAAAAATATATCAAACTACCTACAAGCTATCTATACAATATCATGCACACTATTTTTCCTTTACTTTTAATCATAATTTCTATAGAATTTGTGGGGTGTCACAAACATTACAATCTTCTATGTACTAAACTTCTTGATTAGTTCAATAACATAGTTTAATTGAGATAGAAAAATCCTTTTGAATTTTGTTAAACTTCTCTTCTAATGTACAATATGTAACATTCCAAGATATAATATCTTGGAGTTCTATAGTGAATTGTCTTTCACTTTTTCAACTTCACCTTATGAATCAACAATAGTTTTCAAAACCAAGTTATCAACACACAGTAGGATTAGTAACAAGCCTGAACACTTAAAGTGATATTTAAGTACAAATTTGGATTTGCATCACATCTCATAAATCTAGCTTATTTAAAATGGTCATTGAACAAACCATACCAAACTCTTGGTTTTTGCTTTATCATATACAATGATTTCTATAATTTATAAATAAGGTTTTTTTTTCTAAGTTTCATGAATCCAAGTGATTGCTCCATAAAGACTTCTTCATCAATCCTCCCATTAACAAAAATCACTTTTGATTTCTATAATTTATAAATAAGGTTTTGTTTTCTAAGTTTCATGAATCCAAGTGGTTTCTCCGTAAAAACTTCTTCATTAATCCTCTCATTAACAAAAATCACTTTTGACATCCATTTGATAAGTAATTAATCTAACCTATGATCCAATAGATAATATACAACTCTTATAGTTTTATCATTTTTTTATAAAAAATTCCTCAAAATTGATAATGTCTTATTTTTTCAAGTTATCATTGAATAATTCCTAAATAACAAATCTTTCTAGAAAGCATAGAAACTTTGTCTATTATTTCCCACAATTCAAACTTTGTCTATTATTTCCCACAATTCAAACAATAGAACCATTATTTCCTCAATAATATAACAAAATTTGTTTAAACTCCCAATGATAGTTCATAAGCTCCTTTATCTTTCAAGGGATTTTCTGGTGTATCTTCAATAAGCTCTTGAAGATACACCAGAAAATCCATTGAAGGATAAAGGAGATAAAAGAAAAACCCTTGAATAATGACTCGGAACTAAAAGAAACCTATAATTTTCCTATCTAAAGTTTCCTTTACAACATCAACGATTTTTAAAAGCAAATAGTTCTTTCTCTTTGTTCTAGGATTTCAGAAGAAGCTATCAATTGTTATAATATGTCCACTCCAGACTCACACCGATGCCAAATTTGCTTCAATTTTTAATTGGATGGTAGGTTCTCTTTATTCCTTTTATGTTCACTCATATCACTGAGATTTATATTAAATGTATACACACATTTTTCATTCAATTAAACATATGTTTTTAAGTTACCACTAAATAATTCATAAATAATGAATCCTTCTTGAAAAACTAGAAACTTTGTCTATTATTTCCCACAATTCAAACAATAGAACCATTATTTTCTCAATATAACAAAAAAAAATGGACTCCTTTATCCTTCGGGGGTTTTTCTGGTGCACCTTCAAGATTAACATTAGGTTTCTGGTGCATCTTCAAAATTAACATTAGGCTCAATTAATGTTAATCTTGAAGATACACCAGAAAAAACCTTAAAGGATAAAAGAAAAACCTTTGAATAATGGCTCAAAACTAAAAGAAACCTGTAATGCCTATCTAAAGTATCCTTTACAACATCAACAATTTTAAAAAACAATAAACTCTCTTTATTCTAGGATATAACAAGAAGCTATTAATTGTTATAATATGTCCACTCTAGACTCACACCCATGCTACATTTGCTTCAATTATTTATTGGATGGTAGGTTCTCTTTATTTCTTTTATGTTTACTCATATATGAGATTTATAATAAATGTAAAAACTTATTTTTCATTAAAATAAACATATTTTCTCAAGTTACCATTGAACAATTCTTAAATAACGAATCCTTCTAGAAAACTTAGAAACTTTGTGTATTATTTCTCACAATTTAAACAATAGAACCATTCTTTACTCAATATAACAAAACAAATATGGACTCTAGTGATATTTCCTAAGCTCCTTTATCATTCAATGGTTTTCTGGTGTATCTTCAAGATTAACATTAGGTGAGCCTAATGTTAATCTTGAGAATACACCAGAAAAAACCCTCGCCTAATGTTAATCTTGAATATACACCAGAAAAACTATCGCCTAAT
The DNA here is from genome assembly GCA_009831015.1 of Picea engelmannii. Classification (NCBI taxonomy): domain Eukaryota; kingdom Viridiplantae; phylum Streptophyta; class Pinopsida; order Pinales; family Pinaceae; genus Picea; species Picea engelmannii. The sequence goes on along the minus strand of ML788558.1, from coordinate 91,429 downwards.
GTTAATCTTGAAGATATACCAGAAAAACCCTTGAAGGATGAAGGAGCTAAAAGAAAAACCTTTGAATATTGGCTCAGAATTAAAAGAAACATATACTGCCTATCTAAAGTATCCATAAAATTCCATATTGATGCAAACCCCCACCACCTCCTGGGGCTTGCACGACCTCCTGATCTAGGATCGTTCAAACTAAGGAGTTGAATTACCTCTTGGGCCCTTGTTGAGCCCTCGAAATACTTTACCATGGCCCTTTTTCCTTCACCCTATGTGCAAATTCACATTCATGAGGGTCTTGTCACTCCAATGGAGAATTCCTCGTGACTTCGGGCCAAATTCGTAGGCTAAACCTTTAAACGGTGGAGACTCCGGCACTTCGGAGCTTCGGGCTTCAGGAATTCCAGCTACAACACACAACAATCTTCCCGAACGCTGAATTCACAAATATCTTAACAAAGGCGAAGATCAACGGCTCTTAGTATGCACAGAGATCTATGGATGTTATGGAAAAAAAAATCTGCAGACAGGTGAATCTTCCCTTCGATTCTAGAGCCCTAATACCAAGACAGAAAAACACAAATGGACACTAACATCCCTTTGAATTCAGTTTAACTAATCAGAAAGAGAGAGAGGGAGATAAAGTGTGATGCACCTTGTTTCGAAGCTTTCCTCGTTGCTTCTAATCCGAGTTCGATTTCCAAAATCCTTAGCACAACTTTATACCTGCAATGCAATGGACAGCAAAGAGAAACAAATAACTCCTACTCTACAAGATTAGATTAAATAAATCCATCTACAAAGATCGAAAGAACAGTAGACAAGCGCATAAAATGATACACAAGCTTGTAGGAAATAGGTCAAGTATATTGATGAGAACTTTAAAGAGATACTTAAAATCATGGATGGTGTTGCAGCAACTTCTCCAAGTCCTCCTCGTCCAACCCCTTTCTTGAAAGATCCACAATCAGAATGACAAGGCTTTTGTTGACTATTTTCCTCCTGTGTTCACCATGAGAATGCCTCCATTTATAGGCTTTGAGAGGCCCAACCACCTTGGTTATATTTGGGATTAGTTGAGGATATGACTCCATCAGTTGTGATATCTTCCTTAGATGCATCCTAAGGGTTATATTCGATCCAAACCACTTTGAATCATCCATAGATGTCCTTAGAAAAAAAGGGGATTTTTCCCAAGATTTTCTCAACCAATTCGACGCTCCTTTACAGCGAACAACAGAGTGCTACAAATTTCCCTGCTAGATAGACAAAAAGCACTAGCGCTCCCTACATATGAGCAGGGGAGTGTTGATCTTCCAAAAATTTCCAAGATGATCATTTCTCATAGAAAAACACTTTGTTCCGACTATCAAATGATGGGGCTTCTTCTTCTAACATGTTTTAGGGGTCATATCAAGTGTTCTCATGGTGTCGTTCACGATGCGACACTTACGATGAAAATGTGACACTTACAACACTTAAGACAAAAGTGTGACACTTACAACACTTATGAAAATGAGAATGTGACATTATCGAAGTGGGGAAATTTTACGTGTAACAGATTCCCCCATAAAGTGTGAAGTCAAAAAATGAAATTTGATGGACGAAACACTTTGTAGATTCTTCAAAGAAAGGGTATGGAGTCAGGGAACCTGGTAGAATTTGCAGACAACCATCAAACAAATTTTAATACATGTTCCATTCTCGAGGAAGGCACACCTATGCTCGGGCTATAAATGACTCAAAGTATGGTCGCCAATAAATACATTTTGGATCCATGATTATATTGACTAAGGGTATGGCCACCAGTGATACAATGTGGATCCATACTTCTATGACATGAACTAATCGTAGCCACGCAAAATACATAGTGGAGCTACGAGATGATAAGACATGTCCACATATCAATACAACGTGGATCTATGTGACAGAATAAGTATTATCATGCTCAAATGATTTCCTTCGCAGCCTAGGAAAAGTAGATGTCATAATGAATTCTCAACCCAAGGTCTTCATCCCAATCCCGATGTGGTATGAGTCTAACCATGTGAATATATTTCTTGATGTCGAACATGGTAGAAACCACTTGATTATCGGTCATTGAGGTAAACCATTAACAAGTGTGAGAGAAATCACCAGTGATGTCAATGACTCCCAAGGTACCCTAGTGCAATCCAGAGAATGTGAATAAATGAGTTGAGGTCGAACATTTGTGGAATCATTCAATCAGAGGTCAATAATGTAAACCTATTGTTGAAAGAGAGGAGACCTTCTATTGAGGCATGCAAGTCCGAAGGTACTAACTAGTTTCTAAGTCTAATTCCTAGATGATATGTTGAAGTCAACAGGAAAAGACTCGTCGAAGGAGGGCCTTGATGTATCCCCAATAATTGACACGAAACGGACACAGGAAAGTGATGATATATATTGAATGAACACAAACTGACACGGGTATGGAAACTGGTAAATTTGTAGATGGTTGACTCTCGAGGTGGATAATTCCCTTGAACATTGAGGCACGATATGAGACTTGGCAGCATAAACGCAGAGTGGACCAAAACATAATGCAGCGGGCGTTGAGGCATTCTTTGGATGGATCAAAGGAGTGGAAAGACTCATAGGATTGGTTCAGTGCGGAGGTTTAGTGGATTATCCAAGTGTTTAGTGTGAAGGTAAAAAACAAGTGTCGTGTTCAAGGGAAACTACAAGAGTTGTTTACAAAAGTTCTCAATAAACTTGACCCGCTTCCTTCAATTTTTTCCCCCATCCAGATAGATGAGTACCTATTTTTAATTTAATGAGCTCGAGGAGGATAACACATGCTCGATACAACTCACCTTTGGTAAGTTCCTCTTCCTTTGTTTAACGAACTGGAAGAAGTAAGGGTATGTTCCCAGATGGGCCCTTCAATGTGTATTTTAGAGAGTCCAGAGAAGGAAAACTCGGTGGTTTTTCATGTTTAGAGAGTCTGAAAATAACTTAAAGGCGACTCTAGGGTTGTCCTTTTTCGTATTTTTAGTCTCTGAGGTCCGAAAAAGAGATAAACTATTACTCGAAAGATTCCCTTTCGAACCTTTTAATGAGTGTGAAAGGAAGCAAGATCACTCAGCAATATTTTCATGTTTAGAGAGTCTGAAAAGAGCTTAAAGGAGACTCCAGGGGGTTCCTTTTTTATATAACCTTTACGAGTCTGAAAAATAAATAAAATTATACTCGATTACATTCTCATGTATTTGTGAGCACGAGAAAGAACAAAGACCAAGATCATTGGTTATTACAAGGTCATCAAAAGAACTCTGCTCAGATTCCTATAAAATCAAGTTGTCTTGGGCACAAGACATTAGTAATTTCTCGAAAAAACAATAAAAACCCAAAAAAAAGACTTTATATCAAGTATCAAACTAGGTTGGAAATTCATTTTTACCATTTTTTTTTACCGTTCTCCTCTGGTCCTTGGATTTTTACCTCTTTTGGAGCATTTTTTGAGCACCGATTGTGGGAGATGTGGGAGATTGTTTTCAAATCTGTCTGGACCAAGTTGGTTGTCTCTTCCTTCTCCTCCTTTTTCATGTTTTTTTACTGCATTTTAACCTGTATTTTAGGTGTTCTAGGCTCCTTAGGAATCCCTACAGCGTCGAATTGGATCAGCGCTCCCTCAAGGCACTGAGGGGAGCGTCAATCGTGATTTCAATGCATTGGTGTGTATGTCTAGGGGGAACTAGTGCTCTCTAGGATTCTTTGAGGAAGCGTTGGGAGAAGAACTCAAAAATTCTTTGATTTTTAGGCTAAAAAGAGGCAATTTTTTTCCATAAGGATTTAGCTAATGATGATTAATTGATGGTTTTGCAAGTTTCATCTATAGCTAGCCATGATTGAGTGGAAAGAGTGTGAGCATGCGTTTGATGATATCGCTGCTCTCCAAGACCCTCAAGCGATAGTGGCCTTGCCTAAATTTGGCTTTCTCAAATACTTCAAGCTTCAAAACATTAGAAAGGAAGTAGTATTGCTTGAGTACTTGATTGGTATATGGTACGATGCTAAGCAAGTGTTTTGAATAGGACCGCATATGCTTGAAATTGAAATAAATAATGTATATTTTTTGATGGGGCTCTCGAGGAGTTGGCACCCCTTCTCTTGTCTAGACACCAGGCTACTCTGCAACCAATAGAGGCATGCGTTGTCGAGCATTGCATACCAAGGGCACGGTTGGTGGGAGGATGGATTGTGATAAAATATGTGAGTGATCTAGCATTTCGATCCGTTCTATTTTCCATCACCAAGTTGGCGGGGAGCACTAGTGCCCACTTGGCTTCTAAATCACAGATATCTTATGCCATACAGTTTTTGGAACCGAGATTGTTCAATTGGAGTGCAGGGTTCCTCAAGAACGTCAAAGAGAAAATATCCAAATGCAGGACTGGTAAACAGAAACAGTTTGGATATGGTTCTTTCTTGGTTTCATTTTTCTTAGAGAATATTCCTCAGATGCAGCCACAGGTTGTGATGATAGCAGGCCCCATGGTTGAGCCTCGTATGGAGAGGTGGACTAGTCTCTCCCGCATGCTGGGTAATGAGCCCTCCAATTTCATATTTACTGTCGACTTCTTCGTATGGTGGAGAAGGAAGTTAGTGGTAATTGAGAATTGCCCCTATGCTCAAGTAGATTTCAGAGGCAGTGTAGACTTGGTACTCCCTAGGGGCATACAGTGGGATGCATCAGGTATGAAAGATAACCATAACCCTTCTAACCAATACATATATATATATATATATATATTTTTATGTACAACGAGGGATATAAACCATATCATTTTCATCACGCACACTGAGGTGTGTCACATCCAGTGGATATGCCAGTATTGGGGCACCGTGGGGATGCACAGGCGGCAGCTGAGCATGAAGTCATAGTGAGAGGACTCCGGGAGGTAGAGAGAAACCTTCAAGGCTTGATGATGGGTGTACCTCCCTTAAGGAGGTGAGACGTGCCTTTACACTTGTAGCGACACACAGTTGGGGTATCTGAAGGCCTCAACCATTTACTACGACAGGTGGCATGAGCAGTAGTGTAATTTTTGGATCACAACGTGATACAGGAGGATGAGTAGAGTCCTCAGATATTTTGTAGTCCTTATGATGATATTATGGGCATGAAGGCCCACGTTTTTCCTCGTTATTTACTTTTGTATGATGTACTTAAAAAACTATTTCTATCACACACACACAGATATATATACGAGTTTTATGGCTACCTATGTTGTATATTTGTGGTTTTATGTGATGGTTTTGTACATATGATTTATGTTTCAAATGTTTATCTATGTGTAAGATACCAATCCAACATGTAATTTGATAATGAATCTGAAGTTGTATCGAGTTCTCTCAATATGTGTCTGTATTGGAGAAATTCAAATGATCTTTCGAGATGATGAACCCTTATGTGGATACGTAGTAAAACTGAGTTGCTAACGGTGTACTCACGATTAAGTTGACGGACCACAAGTTGAGATTTTATGTTGATGATCAATTGAGTTATACCTAAAGAGAAGGCTTCAGTTAAAATTTCGATGATGACATGATATTTTGCCATGTTATCGGTCATAGATCTGAGGCAAATTCCTCCTAAACTCACTAACTCACCAAAGTGGTAGATGACCCAAGCTGCAGAAGCGATGTTCTGAGTGTGTCGACTAGCTCCATCCACAAACCCGAATTAGATGGGAAAGGGTGATGTCATCAGCGCATTCAATCACAAAGCAAAGTATAAGCAGCTGAGGCAAAACTAGTGCATGCAAAAGAAAAGATACACCAAAACAAGAGTATATAGTACAGTAATGTACAAAGCACACATGTCAGATATTCTATGCATAGTACTTGAGGTAAATCTCATTTCGGGGCTCACCGAGAGATATTCCATCGTAGTCTACTAACTCATAGGTGCCTTTGTGTAGCACATGTTTTATGATTTAAGGCCCGTGAAACATGGGTTCTAACTTTTCTACCCCCAGTTTGTCATGATCTTTATCATAGACTAGGACTAGATCTCCTTCTGGGAAATAATGAGGTTGGACGGATTTATCATATTGATTTTTCATTCGTTTTTTATACGTCTCGTTGATGAGAGAAGAATCACGACGATTTTCATCCAACTTGGTTAAATATAGGAATCGTTCCTCTTCAGCATAAGTGTGAGGTAGGAGTTCTACGGTAAGTTTTAATGAGGGGATCTCACATTCGATTGGTAACACTGCTTCTATTCCATATTCCAGCTGGAATGGCTTGAATCCAGTTGCATTTTTCACTGAAGTTCGATAGGCCCATAGTGCATAGAAGAGATGTAAGTGCCAAGAGGATTTGTTTTCTCCCACCATGCATTGCATCATGGTCTTTAGGACTTTTTTTATGGATTCAACTTGTCCATTTTCCTGAGGATAGTAGGGGGATGAATTTTCATGGCGAAAACCTAGCTTGGTGTGCAATTCACCCGTCATCTGGTTCTGGAAATGTGATCCATGATCAGTTACAATAGCTTGTGGGACACCAAATCGAGTGATGATGTGGTTAAACATGAAGAGTGATGTAGTGTGGTCATCATTAAGGAATGTAGGCATAGCCTTAGTACATTTAGTGAAATAATCAAATACAACGATGATATAATCGTGTCCCCCGACTAAGGTAGTATTACATTTCATAAATCAATGACCCATTTTGCAAAGGGTCTGACGGCAACAATGGGATGTAGAAGAGTGGGGCGGGTACGTGTTTTCTTATGAAATATTTGACAGGGTGGGAATTTTTTAACGTCCGTGATGCAATCTTTGAATATAGAAGGCAAAAAATAACCAGCACATAAGATTTTCTGGGATGTAGCCATCTCAAAAAGATGACCGCCACAAGATCCAAGGTGATAGTCATTTAAAACTCACTCAGCCTCGTCATGGGTTAAACAACGTCGTAGGACAGTATCAATTCCACGGTGGTACAATGTGTCGCCAATGATGAGGTAGTGTTTTGAGTGGTGGCGAATTCGACATCGTTCATCACATGAAATGTTGAGCTGAAAACATTGGCTTTGGAGATAGAGAAGAATATCTTTGTACCAAGGATCAGATGTACTAATGAGGAACATGGATTCCTCAAGAAGAGAATCATTGGCCTCGTTATCCTCATCACTATGGGGAAGATCGCAAATCAATTCCGCAAAAACCAATGATTTCTTAGCTTTTGATTTGGCAAACTTGAGATCGAATTCTTGGAGAATAAGGATCCATTTGGAATATTTTCCCCCGAGTACTTGACGATTCACGATGTGGTACATAGGATTCGAGTCTGCAATGACCGTGGTAGTGCGTAATAGAATTTAATGGCGAAATATATGGACGGAAATAATTGTTTCCAAAGCCAACTTTTTGACATGCGAATATCAGAGTTTGAGACCTGACAGACTCTTACTTAGATAGTAGATCACATGTTCATTGTCGTCATCATCCTCTTGTACTAACACCATAGCAATAGTGGAAGTAGAGGTAGCCAAATAAAGGATATAGTATTTTGCATAATTAAGTGGGTGCAAAATAGGTGTGTTTGTTAAGGCATGCTTAAGAGCATCGAATGAGCGTTGAGCAGTTTCATCCTAGATGAAAGGGGTGTCTTTCTATAGAAATCTCATAAATCCTATAGTGATTTTGGTGTAATTGAAAATGAAGCAGCGAAGAAAGTTTTCCTTCCCTTGCAAACTTTGCAGTTGGGTCAAATTGTTAGGAGGAGGTAAAGCTAGAATGGCTTTGAGTTTTAAGGGATCCACCCTAATCTCGTCTTTGGAGACTACGAATCTGAGGAGTCTCCCTGATTCGAAAGCGAAGATGCATTTATGGTGGTTCAAATGGATGTTGTAAAACTGGCATCGAAGAAAGACGGCTCGTAGGTGACCAATGTGGTCTCGTCGATGAGACGAGTGAGCGGGAAAGTCATCGAGGTAAGGTTCAACAATATGTTTGATATCGTGGAATGCATACGATATGGCCCGCTGAAAAGTAGCTCCGGCGTTTTTAAGGCCAAAAAGTAATTTTCGATAAGCGAAAGTTCCCCAAGGGCAGATGAAGGTTGTTTTATGTTGATCATCCGGTATAATTTCAATATGGTTATAACCAAAAAACCCATCCATAAAAGGGAAAATGACGCTTTCGTCTCAATTATCGATAATTTGGTCGATAAAGGGTGTAGGGTAATTGTCCTTGGGACAAGCCTTATTAAGATCCTGATAATCGACGCAAACATGAATGGTCCCTTGTTTCTTGGCAACCGGAACAATGTTGGAAACCCATTCGATTAGAGGGACAGGATAAATAAAACCAGAATTTAACAGTTTTTTGACTTCTTCCTTTTATGGCCACGGTTTTCTTAGGATGAACCGGGCGAAGTTTTTGTCTTACAGGTTTAACTCCTAGGTAAGTATTGATTTTATGCATAATGATCGATGGATCGATCCTTCGAATTTCTTCATAACTCCAAGAAAAGATATCGAGGAATTCCTTGAACAAGGTGGTGTAAGTTTCAACCTCTTCAGTTGAACAATTGGCACCTACCTATATGTTTTCCACAATACCTTCTTTGATTGATATGTAGACAGTAATTGTAAAAGAGATGTTTCCCAAATTCCCCTCGGAGATGGTATCTTGAGTGAGTATTGGAGATTGGGGACAGTCGACGATATATCTAGGAAATATGGAGGATATATATTTCTCAATGTCATCCAAACTCGGAAGAAAGGATGAATGATGGTGGTTGTAATCCCATGGTACCTCCTCGATACTAATAATTTCCATAATAGATTTGTCCCATGAAAAAATATGTAGGATGTAATTGAAAGTAGAGGATAGGGAATCTAACCAGGAGGGTAATGAATAAGTCGTAGACGCCAACAGATGTTGGTCGTCCGGTGAAGGAGAGGAAAACTATATGGCATTGTATTCAGCCTCTGCAGGACTAAGTGGCATGGTGTCACCTAGTGCATCGAATTCTAAAGGACTAGGAACAATCCATGGATCAAATGATTCATAGGATTTATATTCCATAGTCGATATCATATTGATCATTGTGATATGTTGCATAGTGGGAGGAAAAGGTGCAGAAAAGGTACCCATAAGCGAAGATTATTTTAAGAGACCCACTCCAACACTTTCATAAGTGATCTTTGAATCTCCCAGAAAATTAATGTTGTTGGTTGTTTGAGTGCGAGCGTAGGGGGTGCAGTAATCTAACTGATTGATGGTCACAATTTTACCTTGATGGGGAAAATAGACACATCTAAACACTTAGGAAGCGATGGAAATCATAGCATAAAACCAACTTCTTCCTAGCATCAAGTTGTAATTGAGGGGAGCATCGACTACTTCAACATCTACTGAAACAATCTTGCCTCCCAATTGAACTGCTAAGGACTATAATAGTCCATGAGGAAGGAATCATCTGCCATCGAATGCTCGTAACATGGTGGGAGATTTATTAAGACCATGTGATTTGAGACCTTTCCAACAATACAAAGACATGACACATGTGGAAGCTCCGTCGTCTAAGATCATGCGATGAATATGTTGATTGTGAACAATGACATCGATCTGAAAAGAAAGCTGGTGAGAGAGTCATGATTGAAAATTATCCAGGTTAAACATGATATTATTAGATGACTCATGATATATTTATCTGATGGCTGCCAAGAGAGTCCTACGTTGACTAGGGAAATGATGTATAACTTCGAGAGATGACATAGCACACGGTGCTTGAGCCAAATCTTCAATCATTTTGTAGTTTTGAGCAGCATCTGAAAGTCAAATTTCAAATTGTACTCTTGGGTGGACGTAAAATAGAGTCAAATGTAGGTTTCTCAATCTAGAGTGGACCAGATGGAGGAGTAATGGTGGTGGACGGTGGATTCTAGACCCAATTTTTGTGACGGAACAATTCCCCTGCAGACCGGTGAATCTTCCCTTAGATTATATACCCCTAATACCAATACAGAAAAACACAAATGGAAACTAACATCCCTTTGAATTCAGTTTAACTAATCAGAAATAGAGAGAGGGAGATAAAGTGTGATTCACCTTGTTTCAAAGTTTGTCCTCGCTGCTTCTAATACTATTTCGATTTCCAAACTCCTTAGCACAACTTGACACCTGCAATGCAATGGAAAGAAAAGAGAAAAAAATAACTCCTACTCTACAAGATTAGATTAAATAAATCCATCTACAAAGATCGAAAGAACAGTAGAAAAGCACATGAAATAATACACAAGCTTGAAGGAAATAAGCCAAGTATATTGATGAGAACTTTAAAGAGATACTTACAATCATGGATGGTGTTGTAGCAGCTTCTCCAAGTCCTCCTCGTCCAACCCCTTGCTCGAAATATCCACGATCAGAATGACAATGCTTTTGTTGATTATTTTCCTCCTTTCTTCACCATGAGAATGCCTCCATTTATAGGCTTTGAGAGGCCCAGCCACCTTGGTTATATTTGGTATTAGCTAAGGATATGACTCCATCAGTTGTGATATCTCTCTTACATGCATCCTAAGGGTTAGATTTGAGCCAAACCGCTTCGAATCATCCATAGTTGTCCTTACAAAAAAGGGGATTTTTTCCGAAGATTTTCTCAACCAATTCGACACTCCTTTACAATGAGAAACAGAGCGCTACAACGCTCCCTACTATATAGACAAAGAGAACTAGCGCTCCCTGCATATGAGCAGGGGAGCGTTGATCTTCCAAAAATTTCCACGATGATCAATTCTCATAGAAAAACACTTTGTTTTGACTGTCAAATGATGGGGCCTATTCTTCTAACATGTTTTAGGGGTCATCTCAAGTGTTCTCATGATGTCGCTTGCGATGCGACACCTACGTGAAGAAAATATGACACTTACAACAATGAGAATGTGACATTATCGAAGTGAGGAAATTTGACATGTAACAACGACTCAAAGGGATTTCGGGACTCTGGGCTTCAGGAGTCTTCCCTACTCCAACATACAACACTTTCAAACTCACAAATTCTGAATTATCATATCGAACGGTTATCGTCCACTTCAGATCAACGATCTTTGTTTACTTTGTTCTCGAGGATTTGGAGATTTTCGTGGAAAAACTCTTCAAAACCTCTGGAGTGTCGAACTGGCGAACTGTTGGATCTATGATCCACATGTCTCTCTCAACAGACGGTCAATGTCTACTCCGGACTTCGGGCCTTGGGGAGTTCTTGAACCACAACACTTTACACCTCTGTTCTCCTAGACTGTCGGACTTCCGAATAGCTGGAAATCTTCCAACACATGGACCTGATCCCAAAGGTCAGGATCTTCTCTAGGCTTCGAAACTTCAGGAATTTCTCGCACTCTTGCAACAACACCTTAAATATTCTGGAGCGGTGAATTTCTGAACACGCTCGATCTGCGAACATGTGTACTTATATCCAATAGCCAAGATATGATCTGGCCTTCGGGAATTTTTTCCTCTCTACAACACACGCCTAAAAACTTTGAAACTGGCGAAGTCCGAATCACTTCAAGGATTAACACACACGTACCTTCTCCAGATCTAATAGTCATGAAAACCTCTGGCTCCTCCCGAACGGATCTCGTCCATTCATCCTCCAAACAAAAGGAATTCTTCCCTCTGAGAACTGAATCTCGCTATCCTTCCTGAGCTTTGTCAAATTTAAAAGACTTAGGCTCTGGCACACACCTTGTGCTACTTCTACTGAGCTTGAGACTTGGAAAATATCTCGCACACTCCTTGTGCTTGCTCACCTTGACACTCTTTCAACACTTCACTAAGTGTTGGCCCTATGCACACCTTGCATGTGTCTTCTTTGAGCTTTTATACTCAATTAGTATATGTGCACTCCTTGCACTCACTCTATGAAATTCACTATATCTCTCCTAAGATATTGAGTCTGGGAATATCTTTGCCTTCGCACTCCTTGTGTGGCCACTGTGCACTCCTTGCACCGGTATTTTATAAGAGAAACAATTGAAACTTATAAAACATCAAAGGTACATTCATTTAACCATGAAATACACACACAGGCATATAAACACTGAAAATATATAACATAACATTACCCAAATATCTCAGAGATAAGCAAACTCAGACATTTGAAGCAAATCTCCTCTATTACATTCCTTTAAGAAACATTCACAAGAATTATCATAGCTCTCAGCTTCTCTCTTTGGCAGCACTCACAATAAGCTTCAGCAGCAATAACAACAACTCTCAGCAGCAATTACAATAAACTCGAGAAACCTCTTTTGGGCATAGATTACATGCATTTATACATGGAGGGGCTTCTAGAGCCTTCCTTCTGACTACTCCAGTGCTTTCACATCATAATTAAAGAATTTTACCACTAAGATTGTAACAAATAAATGAGCATTTACAATATAGATATGAGTCGATGCTCGAAATATGTACAATCCTTTAAGCATTAAATAAATTACAATCTCATGGATTGTTTACAATGGCTCTTTCCTCAAAATCTTAAATGCCTTAAATTACAATACTTTTAAAATACTAAAGGGATGCGCTCTCCTTGGGATCCAAAACATTTTGAATGCGTATTGGATGTCGAGTTATCCTCCACTTGGCCTCAGTGAATGTTGATGGTGATGCTCCTGCATCACATATATATTTTATCTACAATGACTGACTAGTTCTATTTTAGACTTTCTAATTTTAGACCATCATTATTATGCATGCATTCCTAAGAAAAACTCACTGCAACTCATTGCTTCTTCGCTTTTCTTAATTATAGGATTTCATTGCCTATATGAGTGAATATCACTAATGCATTGAATAGATCATAATATGCATTGATTCTCATTCTTCATATTGTATCTCTCTTCCTTTTCTTGATAAGATTTGTTTGTGTATGCTTTATCTAGGTCTCTTGTGTAGTTTTCCATGAAACATTGACATGGTATCAGAGCCAAGTTGCTTGGAGCAACCCAAACAAGCCAGAGAAGAGCGAAAGAGGATTTAATTATTGAGTAAACCTAGTTTCCGCCAGATTCGTAGCCTATCCCTATAGAAAGGTGAGAAAATTGGAATTGACATAGTCTATCCATTGTTAGGGTGTGACGGTCGCACTCAAACTTACGGAAAAAAAAATCAGTAATCGACGCAACTTCTACACATCCAAGGTGTGACATTGTCGCATTGTATTCTTCACCAAGGTGCGACGTTTAGTTTTCTGAAATCGACGCATCCTATCCATTGCTAGGGTGTGACATAGTTGCATTGTATCCTTCACTAGGGTGTGACGTTCACTCAGTCTGCCCATTTACAGGGTGAGACACTCTAGAAAATTGGTTTTCTGCAGTGAAACGGTCATATCTCGAAATCTACGATCTGGGTCGGGCTGAAATTTTGACCAGAGACGTATGACATAGGGATGCTCGTGCTCACCAAAAATATCTAAAACCCGCATCGTATTTTAGGATACATAGGTTTTTTATCATATCTATAGCTGTCATAGAACCGTTAATCATATCTTGGAATCCATGATCTAGGTTTTCAGGATCTTTTCATAATCAATAGAAGGGATGGAGACAATGAAACTTTTTCAATCAAGTCTAGTGATAATACTCATGCCATACAAGTATTTTGAATGGACTTTGAAGGCCGCATTCCAACTCAAAAGAAAAGGACTGTATAATTTGACAATGGCGACAGAAACAGAACCTACATCAGCGCTTGAGAAGACCAGATGGGTGAATCGTAAGGATGAGGCCACAAGAATACTTATTGAGTTAATATCCATTAATTTATGGTTTCATGTTGTTGCATGAAAGACTCCAAAATATATATGGACCACCTTGGAAGGACTCTTTGGAAAGCAAGATGAGATGTGAGGTCATATGCTTGAGGTAGAGTTGAATACCTTAGACCCTAAAAGTTTTGATAATATACAAGGTTTTTTTACTAAATTTAAATCTTTGATATTGAGCTTGGGTGAATGTGGTATTGACAATTCTACACAAGAGAAACAACTTATTCTAACAATATTGGCCAAGGTAGGACCAGAATATGTTGTATATGTCTCCAATTTCCATTCTGGCAGATGTCTTTTGGGAGCAAATTGGAAAATTCCTATGATGGCTTAGTTCATTGAGTCTCTAACACAAGAGAAGAAAAAACTCATACAAATGGGCCTCATGAAATATCTCAAAGCACATGCAGTCACCATGCATGATGGAAAAGGGTCATCCAATTAGAAATTGAAGCAGAAACGAAAGGATTTATTGCATCCAGAGTCAAAGAAGGAGGGATATTCCAAACCCTTCAAGGATTCTTTAGGTTCTAGAGATTCTTCAAATTCCAAAGGGAAGAAGAAGAAGGGAAAGCATTTCACATATTTCAATAAATTGAATCATGAATAATCCACATGCATGAAGAAGCAGATCGATCTTATGACACAGGTACTTTAGAAGAATAACCTTGGAGACTTCATTCCTAAAGGAGCCAAGAAGAAGAAGGAAGAATACCATGCGCCTAAGAAAGGTAATCATAATTCTTTGGTTGCAATTAATTCCTCAAATGTTTCATGGATTATAGATTATGGTGCATCACATCATATGGCAGCTAAAGCGGAAGTTTTTACTTCTTTGAGTTCATGCTCTGGACCTCCTATTCTCATGGGGGATGATACTCCAATAGCAGTTGCGAGAGAGGGAAGAGTGGAACTCCCTAATGGAAGTTTTGAGAATTTTTTACATGTTCCAAAGATTTCTATAAATCTTCTCTCGGTTTATCAGATCACTCAAACAGGTAAAAGGGTTGAATTTACATCAGATTCAGTTATTGTACTTGACATGCATGACAGTTCCATTATCGCAGTTGGTGAGGTAGATCACAAATCATAGTTGTATAAGTTCACTAAGTTTACTGACCATGACTCTTCTTTGCTACTTACGCATGCTAATTATAGTAGTAGAGTATGGATGAGAGATTTGGTCATTTAAACTTTAGGTACATCCAGTGACTTTCCAAGCAAGGAATGGTCAAAGGCTTTCCAAACATTCACTTTTCTGAAGGGGTTTGCGAAGGATGCATTCTTGGCAAGCATCCTGAAGAGAAGTTTGACAAGGGGAAGGCAAGGAGATCCTCCTCTTCCTTGGAGCTTGTTCACAGTGATCTTATGGGTCCATTTCCACATCCGTCCATCAGTAAAGAAAGGTATGTTCTTACATTTATTGATGATTACTCACGCTATACTTGGGTTTATTTTCTCAGGAAAAAGTCTGAAGTTTTTTAGCATATCAGAGACTTCAAAGCTCTAGTAGAGACACAAACTGGGAAGAAAATCAAGATCCTCCATACAGAAAATGGGGGGGAGTATATCAACAAATATACTAAGAATCTTTGTCGTGAAGTTGGTATCCAGTTGTAGCACATAGTTCCATACACTCCACGTCATAATGGAGTTGTTGAAAGGAAGAACAAGTCTCTCAAGGAGATGACCAGTTGCATGTTGCATGCAAGATCACTTCCTTCCAAGCTTTGGGATGAGGAACTTAACTATGTTTCTTACATATAGAACATAGCACCTCACAGATTTGTTGAGGATAGGACACCTTTTGAGGCTTGGACAGGTGACAAACAAGATGTCACACACTTCCGCATCTTTGGATCTAGAGCATGGACCAATATTCCTTCTGAAAAGAGGAAAGCCTTAGATCCATAGAGCACACCTTGCATCTTTGTGGGATATCCAAATGATGTGAATGGGTACAAATTGATTCATCCCTCTACAGACCGACTCATCATTGAGTGCAGTTTTCAGTTTGAGGAGAGTCCTTTGCATGCACCTCTAGTGCAACATGCAGAGACTCTTATGCTTCCATCAGTTCCAGACATCAGAGATGATGATTCCACACACTCAGCTGCTACATATTTAGACATGAATTTAGAGGATTATGTACATGCAGATGAGCAGGTAGTACAGCCAAATGAGGAGCCAACGTCGGAGTTTCAACAAACGCCAAGTGGTAACAGTCCACACTTCATGTAGTAGGAAACCTTGTAGGGGATCCATTGGAATCGAGAAGGACTCGATCTCAGCATGTGAATCCTTCTCATGTAGTTTCATCTTCTGAACCAGCGATTCACATGAATTGCTATATGGTTCAATATTCTGATCCACATACCTATAGTGAGGTTGTTGGCAATCCACTAAGGGAAGCAGCCATGCAGGAGGAGCATGACTCTATCCTAGAAAATCAGACTTGGGATTTGGTTCCACTTTCACCAGGGAGGAAAATTTTCAGATGCAAATGGGTCTATAGGACCAAGAGCAGCAAATGGTTAGGTGAGCAGGTACAAGGCCATATTAGTTGCAAAAGGATTTCAGGGGAATCATGGGATAGATTATGATGAGACCTTTATAAAAGATGGAATCCATTTGCTTGGCTATAGTCATTGCAATAGCTAAAGGATGGGAAGTTCACTAGATGGATGTGAAGAATGTTTTTCTTCATGGTGACCTTTCAGATGATATCTACATGGAGCATCCGCATGGGTTCATTCAGAACTCATATTTAGTATGCAGACTGAAGAAGTCTCTATGTGGCCTCAAGCAAGCACCTAGAACATTGTATGCAAAGACGGATTCTTACTTTCTTTCACGTGATTTTGTTAGATGTAAATATGATTCCAATGTTTATATGCTGAGGACTACTAAATCTATGATGATTTTAGTACTCTATGTTGATGATCTTTTGATCACTGGTATCTCTTCTTTTGTCATTTCTTTGGTCAAATATATTGTGCATGGAAGGTTCTCTATGAAGGACATGGGTCCACTACACTTCTTTCTTGGTCTTGAGATTAGTCAGGATGCTTCCGGCATCAAACTTTCTTAGGATAAGTATGTCGGGTATCTTTTGGATAAATTCCACATGACAGATTGTAAGTCTGCAGCTACACCCTTCTTATCTGGGATCAGACTTGAGGATGGCGCGGATACACCATTAGTGGACAGCAATTTGTATCGACGGTTGGTGGGGAGTATTTTGTATCTCACCCACACCCGTCCAAATATCTCATATGTGGTAGGAGTAGTTTCCAGATACATGCAGGAACCCCATGATCTGCACTGGAAGGATTCCAAGCGCATCCTCAGATATGTTCAGGGCACCATGAGTTATGGA
Source organism: Picea engelmannii (assembly GCA_009831015.1). Classification (NCBI taxonomy): domain Eukaryota; kingdom Viridiplantae; phylum Streptophyta; class Pinopsida; order Pinales; family Pinaceae; genus Picea; species Picea engelmannii. The sequence goes on along the minus strand of ML788558.1, from coordinate 74,235 downwards.
ATTCAATATGCAGTTGGTTGTGCATTATATCTCATAGGCTTCACAGATTCATATTGGGTTGGTGATAACACAGATCACAAGTCCACGTCTGGGTACACTCTCAGTTTGGGTTCAGGCCCAATTTATTGTCAAGTAAGAAGCAATCATCCATTGTTTTATCTTTCGTAGAGGAAGAGTACAGAGGAGTAGTCAACTGTGTCATTCAAACACTTTGGCTTCAACACTTCCTTACCGAGCTTGGTATCCAGTTTCACTGTCCGACGATCATATGGTATGACAATCATAGTACACTAAGATTTTGCAGAGATCCAGTATAGCGATAGCGAACCAAACACATTGAGGTCCACATGCATTTCATCAGATATCTAGTACATGACAAGATCATTGTTTTGCAGTTATGTCCTTCCTCTGAACAGACTGTCGACATATTCACCAAGACCTTCATTGGGATGAAGTTTCATACTTTGTGGGATCATCTTGGAGTGAAGAACACAATTTCCTAGCAACAGCTTCCATTTTCTTATTTTGATGCATTGTCTTTTGAGGGGGGGGTTTATTCCCATGTGGTTTTCCCTCTTTCCTCATTTTCATTCAGTTTTCAATAGTTGCATTGTACATGAGTACCCAATATGTCCTAGTAGTCGGGACTCATTTTTTACTCCATAGTGATGTTCAGGGGGGGGTGTTGGAGAAATTTCTATTTTCGGCACACTAATTCAGTGGGAGTTAACTCACTAGTTCTATTTTAGACCATCACTATTATGCATGCATTCCTAAGAAAAGTTCACTACAACTCACTGCTTCTTCGCTTTTTTTAATTATAGGATGGCATTGTCTATATGAGTGAATATCACTCACTCATTGAATAGATCATAATATACATTGATTCTCATTCTTCATATTGTATCTCTCTTCCTTTTATTGATAAGCTTTGTGTGTGTATGATTTATCTAGGTCTATTGTGCATGTTTCCATGAAACACTGACAAGGAGAATCAGAGAGAAATTGGAGAGAGATTTGGGCTAGTGGACTGGTTGTTGGGATTTTGGGCTTGGGGGCCATGGAATCTAATTTCTTGGAGCTAGGGAGTCGGAGAGGCTCTATTCCTAACTGGTTGGAAGGAAACGGGTTCAGGCAAGCAATTTTAGGCACTTTCAGGCAAGCAGTTTCAGTAGTACAACCTTCTTCTTCAAGTGGTAATTCTACAATTATTATTTTTGTACTAAATTCAAGTAATTAAAGTTATAGCATTTATAAATATACTATGTAATGTTTAAATTTTGTTGTTAAATCTTGCAACCAGAAAGAAAGAAGTCCCCTATCATGATTGAAACACAAATATAGATTTATTGTAGTTTTTAAATCCTTTATGGTTGTTACAAATGGTATTAGAGCTCGGTTTCAAAACTGAAACCTAGGGCTTACCACACACAACCCTGAAAACACAACCCTAAAGCCCTTTATTTATAGCCCTTAAATAACCCAGAAATAACCCAAAAGGACCCAGAAATCGTAAGGGAAGTAACCAAAGAAACCTAAGAAGAAAAGGGAGAAAAGCACTCTTGATTTGTTGCAATCTCCATCCCTCTTATTTCAGCCACTTAACCTGTTCACTATAAGAAATAACCCTTAATTAATTTAACCTTCGTCCCTTTTGTTCAACCCTTACCTGCACAAGACAAATAAATTTCAAAAAAAAAAAAAAAAACATATACACAATGGTTAGATGACAGAAATTCCACAGTATAACTGAAAACTATA
>ML788558.1:28809-72286 GCA_009831015.1 Picea engelmannii | reverse complement strand
TATTAGAAATATATATATATATATATATATATATATATATATATATATATTTTATATTGAATTAAAATATATATAATATGTAAAAATAATAATAATAAATAAATAAATAAAAATGTGTGTAATCTTTAAAAAAAAAATTGCACAAATTGCACTTATCTCAGTGAGAAAGACAGTGGACGGAAATATTTCAACCTGCTCGAGAAGAGCCTGGCGCATATCTCAGTTTAGCTATGATACCTACACGCTAACCAAGTGCCAATTCTTTTCCAAGCGCCCCATACTAAGCTACAACCGAGAGAGATCCCACGAGGCACTATTGTTTGCACTATGCGCTAACCAACTGCGCCATCACCCCACGCGCTCTACCAGCTACAGTCCTTCGCCCTACCTCCACCTCGTCGTCCTACCTCCACCTTTCTCTGCCTGAAGGTGGCGTTGCACCGATGGCACCACCAGCTCCTGGTAGAGGACATCGCTTAAAACACTTGCCAAAACAAATAAAAACCCTTTGGGTAAAGATCCACCCTGGAGGGAGAAGATAGCCTTAGCTGCGTTTGATAAGAAATTTTGAACATTTTTCCAATCCTTGGAGAGGTAGACGCCAACCATCTCTCCTTTCTACCACAAAAAACAATAAAAACCTTTGACAAAAGTCGTCCGCCCGTGTAGCGAAACCCTTCGAACCCTCTAGTTCTCCCATGTTGAGCACAGTATAGGCTCGGCTCTACATACCCCATATTCTGCCAGAGATAGCCTGAAGGAATTACTCCCGTGAGGAAGGAGCCTGGCGGCCATTGTTGTTGCAGAGAATTGCGGTGATGAATTATTCTTCAATGCAACCGCTCCATCGCCTTTTCCTTCCTCGAGCGATGCCGCTCTGCATACAACCAGTGAGTTGTGGGAGAAATGGGGTAGTTGGCCCCAGCGGGAGAAGAGATAAGATCCCAAATGGGTTCGAAATGGTGACCATCGAAAAGTCGACCCCGCGACCTCCTCCACGCCCAAGCTAACTCTACAACCTTCCTCGTTGCCCAATGCGCCAAATTCATGTGGATATGATGGCGGTCGACAATGTATTCATTGTACACGACGGTGGTCGCCACGCAGTTGAACCTGTGTGTTCTCTTCACATATTCTAAAGCTGTGTTCTCTTGAACCTGGCCGCCACACAGTTGAACCTGTGCAGACCCTTCGCTTTGGATTTCGCAGTTGCAGAGGAAGAGGCGGTCGGGACGGAATGAGATATGAAGTGCGAGTGAGAAGGTGGTAGGGTTTGAACAGAGTATTTTTTTAAATATTTAATCTAAGGAAGAGAGCGGGGGGCACTTGGGCCTCATGCGAGATCCGAGATCCCACTTTGTCTAAAATTCTTTTATATATAAACTAGCACAGCCACAATTATGTGGTTGATGAACGGAGAAAGGCATAATAAATCTACAAACCCTAGAATAAACCATAATTAAGGTTTTGTTCAAAGATAGTAAATACAATTATTTCAATACAATTAAGGTAAATTCAATACTTTAAAGCCTCTTTACGCTTCATATTCACTTTGAAAGCGACACTCGTGCATTCATTTTTGGGGCAGCAAAGTAGTTGTTTACTTCAATGTTTCTGGGATTTCAAAACAAGCGGCGGCTGGTACAGTAACCCGTAGTTTAGATGTGATCCGCGAATATGGAAAACTTGAGGTCTGCATTCATATTTGTTTTCTCCATTTTGTCTATCGTAATCACTTCACTTCAGTAGATAAATAATATGTGGCGGGCACTTCACAATCCACAAATACGCGGTAAGGAGGCGGTCATGAGATGGCTGCTGGTAATATGAAATGTTTGGCTTGATAAATGGAACGCGTGGGCATCAGACTGGTTCAGAAGCAGAACGTGGTTTAATCTTACTTAATCACTTAAATGTAGCAATTACATATCTTTACAGTAATTTTTTAATGTGATTAGGTAAATGTTAAAAAGTAAACATGTTAACGGATGCCTTGATAAATGCAAGAAAGTTATGAACAATAAATCTGACCCATTGATTTTGGAGGATGACTAAGAATATGCCAGCATCTTCAATGCATAGCCATCAAATTAGGGTTTAAGGTTAAATAAGGTTAAAAGATCATTAATTATGCTCATTGTCAATAGGTGTAAGCCTTTAGGCATAATTATTTAAATCATTTTAATTAATTGATTTTGTTTTATTATTTTATTTTATAAATAATATAATTAATATATTTAAATTTTTTTATTTTATTCATAATGAAATGGTTTTTATAATAATTTATAATATATATTAAATCGCTATAGTAACAGTTTTATGTAATTGATTTTATATATATAAATAAATTATTTTTTTTAACTATAATTTTACAAAAAATAATATCAAAGCCTTTAAATTATATATAATACTTATGTTGGCAAGTAATTTAAAAGTAATATGCAAGTCATTTATTATATATGTGTGTTAAGGTATGTATGTTATTATTATATATGTGTGTGTGTTAAGGTTTGTATGTTATAGGATTATAAGAGGGATTGTAAAATATAAAATATACATTACGTCTCAAACTCCTTATTTATAGTTTAAACATACTTATAGTAATTAATATATTTATTTAGATAACATACATATTAAATATATATGTTGATTAATTAGAGTAATGTTAATTAATGTAATGGTTAGATTAGTAGTGTAATTTGATAACACTAATGCATGATTAATTGATAAAAAAAAAGGGGGAAGGAAGAATTTATGACCAATTATAAGAGACTGATTACACAAAGATATGAGTTCTATAAGAGTATAAAGTCATTTATGGAAGGGTTAGACACTTGATTAAGAAAACCAATTAGAGTAAGGGGCAAGGATACCACAGTGCTATTGCATCTAGCAAGGTAAGAAAGATAGAAGGGTACCTACCAAGATATCAAGCTTAGATGATTTAACCCTTACCTAAGCCATTTACCTTATTGGAGTAATGTTTGTTTACAAACAAGTATAAATAAATTTACGCCTAAAACGTTACGTTTCCATATATAAGTTGAGTGAAAAGTTGAATTCTTTAAACCCTTACTAATAAGCTTTGATCGATTACAGATCCAGCCAATCAAGATGGTTAGGACTCGAGGAAATTGAGGTCAGGGGGCATCGTCGCAAGGACCACCAATATCGGTACCGCCACCGCCATCGCCCGAGCTAGCTCTCATTTTGCGCTCCTTGGAGGCTATTAATGATACATTAAAGGGACGTCAGTCGACGGATGTCGAAGTGGAACTCCCACCATCTAGTGTGGATAACCCTGAAGCATCAAGGGACTCAGAGGGAGGGAATCCACCAGGGGACATCACTAGAAAACTACAGAGGAATAAACTCCCAAATTTTGTTAGGGGACGTGCAAGTGAACATGTTGAGGCATCGTTGGAAGGAATGACAAGATTTTTTTCCTTGAGAAATTACGCTTCCACATCAAAAGCGAAGATAGAGATATTTCAGTTAAGGGACAGTGCCTTGAACTGGTGGGGTAATCTGGACAGGAAGTTGCATCTTACTCCAGACACCGTCTGTTGGTTACTTGTCTCCTATACTATCTGAGTTTATTGACCCATGTTTCATGTCTTTTCAGGTTTCCAACAAAGTCTCTAAAACTATCATCCCTCCTGGTAAACCAGAAGGCAACGCAGCACACAGAATGCACTGCGCAGTCTCACCCGAGATAGTTTTAATGGGTGGTTGTAATAGTCAGGTGTTTACAGCCTAGGATTGAGTGTGAGATAAGACAGCTAAATATTGAACCATTATTATGACTAGTCAATGCAACATATTGTTATTCGCGACTTATGGAGTAAATCCATAGGCTTATTCCCTTAATATCGCAAAATCACTAAACAAGCAATAGAATAATTCATTCATTCAACATAATAATAAATGATTCAGACAATAATATATGCAAAAATTCATCACATAAAAAAAATGTTACCGTGTTTCACCCCCTCCTAGGGCTACGTCCACAAAGATTTGGCTCTCATCTCTTTTATTATATTATATTCGCATCTACAGTGACGCGCGCTTACAACACTTCTTAGTCGGGTGAGATCTATATGAGGCAGACTAGATCGCACCAGGATCCACAGCCTGCGATCTACCCTCCCTCATCCCCTCTAGCTCAACAGGTTATAAAAAATAGGTCTTACAGAAAAACATTACATATCGCATCAACTCATGCGTAACTACAATAGCATAATAGTAATATGTCGCCAATTGAACCAAACCTCTTATGATACCTAAGTATCTATATTTATACATTTTGGGCTCTTCAGTCGTTTACAATACCTCACAAAAACCCTAAGCCTGCCGTCATTAGGTATTCCTCCAATGCGTGTGTATTTTTCTTCCTTCCAGTTGTTGGTTTCCTTGCATGCGTGCGTGTTGTTCTCCCTTCCAGCTATCGCTTTGCTCGTGCATGTTTTCTTTCCCAAAAACACCATGCTTTTCCACTTTATCCTTTGGCCTATGGCCTGCCTCCAATAGGCCCCCAACACTGACATGTGGCTCATCTCGAGCCACCTATCCTTTGTGCGCTTCTTCGACCTCCTTGGTGATCACCTCCAACTTTTCCCTGAGCTATGTTGCATGTGTCTGTGCCTGCACAGTATTCTCCTTGAGTGTGTCCACTATTTGGATTGCAATTTTGTCATTGATCAGTTCCATGCACTCTGCCTGGGTCTGTGCTATATGTGCCTTGGCTTCCTCTGCTTGTGCCAGGAATTTTGCTACCCATTCTTGCAACGGGTTCCATTTGAGCCTGCCACTCATGTTTCTGTGTTTGCGCGATAGTGAGCTCTACCTGTAATTTATTCATCTCGTGCGTTCCCTTGACGTGTTCTATAATTGGAATTGTCTTATGCCTATGTTTGAGTTCTTGGATTGTTGTGTTGATCCTTTCTTCTTCCTTATCCCACTTTTGGACCTGGTGATCCTCCTCTAACTTCATCCAAAGCTGTGTTTCTTTATTGAACAAGTCAACAGTTGTACTAACCTGCTGCTCTATTTCCTGCAATTGCGTTGTTGCTTCCTGCTTCCTTTGCTCCTTGAATGTTGGTGGAGTGGTTGGTATGAGCTGTTCTCGGAGATTCTTTGTATCCTTCTGTTATTGATCGATTTCCTGCGCAATCCGATCAATCTTTTATGTTGCTGTGATTTCATCTCCCTGCGCGGCCTGTGGAATCTTCTCGTAAGTTCCTCCCACTTTCTGCTCCAATACTTTTATGCACTCCCTTTCTTCCTGGGTCTCAGATTTAGCCTTCTCATAGACTATTTCCAGTGCATCTTGTTTCTTTGTTGCCTACTTCAATTCGGTTAAGTGTTTGTGTGCGCGAGACTGTACCTCGTGGTTTACACTAACCTGCAACCTGTGTAGTGCCCCTAATGGTATCCTTGTCAACAAAAGTTGAATTTGGCTTAAGTCCTTCAAGGGTGTCTGCCCCCCAATTTCATCCATGCGCAGCATACTAGGGTTGATATGGAATGTTACATACGGCTGCAGTATTTCCTGAACTGACTCTCGTTCCTCTTCTTGCACTCTTCCTTCTATCTGCGGTGTTAATGGTTCGAGTCCCCTACTGCTTGTTGGTTTCCCTTCCCCAATTTTCTTGAGGCTCTACCGCATGTCTACCAATTTCTCTTCAATCATATCCTTGTGGTGCAGCATGGTCGAAGTCCTCGGATAGACAATCCTGAACCATTCAGGCTATCATTTCCCCATATTCATTCGTGATCGTATAATCTAACGGTGTTCTTTGTGCCTTTTATTTCTTTCACGCACCTCCTATCTACGTGGATGGCCTCTTGTTTTCCCCTATTGTTTGTGGGTTGGACCTTGCTTAGGTCTCTTGCACGGGCTTGTCCTATTGTTGTTTCTCTGTGGTCGGCTGTGTCTTATCCTTCTTTTCGTTCTGGGTCCCTGTCTTTGTTGGCCCTTCTTCTGTCTATTTTTCTTTGCCCTGATCCGTTCTTTGTCTCTTGGGCACTTGAATTTCCTTTGGCTGGGTCTCTCCCTTCCCTGCCTCTTCTTCTGTTGTTTTTTCCAGAATTTTCTGGGTAAGGGCGGGATTCTTCCACTCATCGTCCCATTCGTTGATGACCATGTCGATGTCACACTCTGTGATATAGTAGCGCATTTGAAGCCACTATTTATCTGGATCCTTCCTTGTATGTATCCACATTGTATGGCGTAGCCTGGAAGTTGGTGATATCCCCATATCGCGCGATAGCTTCTGGTGTTATTCTCCACATCTTGGAGATGGATTCTTGCAGGTCGCGTAGTTATCCTTCAAAGATAGCCACATTCACCTTTTTGCTCCTGGACTCTAGTCTGGATCTAAGTAAAAAATATCTTGCCCCTTGATTTGGTTTGGGTCTAGTGCCAAACACTACGTACCTTGTCTCTCTCCATCCCATGAATAGAGTAACTTTGTTCCTAGATCCTGTGCATCCTTGCAGTTAGCCAACAATAGGTTCAAGAGATATGGTGTCTAGCTCATTGAGGTGTCTTCTGTGCACTAAGTTGCAACTGCAACGACTCTAGCTGGGACTTCCTCCCTGCAGCATTTTCTTAGCAGCTTGCAAGATAAGATATTTGTGCCAAGTTGTGTTGCGGCATCGTTGATCCTTTTGACAATGATCCCTCTTGTTCCCCTATCAGTGCCATACTTTTTCTTCATCTCTTCTGCTAGCGCTTTATCCCTGGCTTTGTCATCCAGAAACTGCGTGGCATCCATGCCCCAAGTTGGAAACCTTGTTATGTTCATGATAAGCTCTACGTCTATCGACACGAGCTTGTCCAACCAGATGTCCCAGCCATGTGTGACTGCTAGCAGTTGCTTGACGCATGTTGTTGCGTGTTGACCCCTGCCAAAATGTGGTAGGTCCAAAAGGCCTAAAATTCTTGTTTTCTCCAATCTAGTTGCCCATTGGACTGGTTGATCAACCGGTTCCCCAACCTTATTTATGCATGTAGTCTATAAGTATACCCTCTTCGCAAGTTCTAGGAACTTATCTTCGTTTGCTACATCGTGGTCAAAGTATTCGAGCTTCCTGATGTGACCCAGTAGCTCTGGTTCTACCTGTACCCCATATGGTATGCGTGGTAGAACGATTTTTGTTGTCGATTTCTTGTGAGGTTATCTAGGTATATGTATCTTATCTTTCCTTGATGGTGGTGGCTAGCTCAAAGTTCTTGTGACTTCCATTTGTTCCTCAGTCTGTCATTCCGGCTTACCCTTGATATCCTCGATTGCTCCCTCCAGTGGGTGGTCTGATATGGTCGTTTGAGACTCGTCTGGCTCGATTGCTGCGTCTCAATTCGGCTTCGTTCCATTGCCTTTCGGAGCTGGTCCGATGTTATCTGGTTGTACCTCCTTCAAGGTTTTTTCTTCCTGGTTCTGTGGATCCTGTACTTCTGTCGGTATGTATGTATCTGTGCCCTCCGGTGCTGGTTTTTGGATTTATTCTAGTACGGGTGTTGAGTGCACCAGTGTTGTTTCTGGGGATGGGATTTCATCGATCTTGACGATCTTCGGCAGTTGTTGTTCACCTTCTTCTGCTTTCCCTCCTGACCTAGTCTGAACTCTAGTTTTTCTGGTGGTTTGGCTCACTTCTGCTTGCTTGGGTGGTGCCATGGTGGTGAATGTCGACCATTTGCTAGGTTTGAATGGTCTCTGTGACCTCTATGAACTCGCTCTATGTTTTTCGTCTTCTATTGCTCTATGTCTTCTCTTCTTTCGTGAATAGACTATTTGCTCCTGCGTCCGTGTGTTGTATGGGTTTTCCATGAATCTTGTCGATGACACTTCCTTCATTATGGGTTTTAATGCACCTTAACTACGGGTTCAATGCATCTCCAGTGGTTTCGTACTTGCCATTACTATGCCTTTCCATCTTCAGTTGGTGTGTTTAATGTGGCGTCCCATTGGTCCTTGTCATCCTTTAATTCCTCCTAGTGTTGTCATGTCATCCTGCTTTTGTCGACTTTTCTTTTCCTGCGTGTTTCCCTTTGTATGTGATCGTTGTCCTTATCCTCGTCGAGTTTGTGTACCTCATTGTGCTTGATATTTCTTTCTTCGGCGCACTATGCCCTTTTTGTTTCTTTCCTTTTGTTCTTTTCTTTTTCCATATACTCTGTTTTTNTGGAAGGTCAACTATCCTTGTAGAGATTTAGTCGGCTCCCATTAATCATCCCTATGAGTTTTGGGCTTGATAAGTCTCTTAATTGTACATCTCCTCCATCTGTGACAGATTTTACTACATATGGTCCTAACCAGTGCATTATGAGTTTTCCTGGGTGTTGAAACGATTTTTTGTCATACATCAGTACTAGATCTCCTTCCTTGAACGCCTTTTTCTTGATGTGTCGATCGTTCCAAGATTTATCTCTTGATTTCTGAACTTGTTGGTGGAATCATGCTAAGATCCATTCTTCATCCATGGTCATTAACTGATTTAGTCGCTCTTATACTACGCCTCGTTCTGTCATTTGTGTAATTGTTGCTACACATAAGCTTGGTACTAGAAATTCTAATGGCACCATTGTTTCTTGGCCATAAACCAGTTTAAATGGTGTGTTCCCTATCAAATTTTTGCACGTAGTCCTGTATGCCCATAATATTGTTGGTACTTTGAGATCCCAGTCATCCCTGTTGACGTTACAGATCTTTGTCAGCGCGTATTCCAGGATTTTGTTAAATGCTTCCACAGTTTTCTTTGCCTGTGGGTGATATGGTGTGATATTTTGATGATGAACTTCAAACTCTTCATTCATAGCGTTGATGGTGTTGTTTATTAAGTGTGTGCCTTGGTCGCTCATTAAAATTCTTGGACACCCAAATCTAGTGATTACTTGTTCGAATACAAAATGCGATGTTGTTTCTGCGTTTTAATCCTTCATTGGTGCAGCTTCCACCCATATTGTTAGGTATTCCATCACAGTGATAATGTACCTTTCTCCTGTTATTTTTGTTGGTGGGTTGATTGGTCCCACAAAATCTATTGCCAACTTATCAAATGCTTGGAGTGTTACTTGTGGTTGTAATGGCATCTTGTCCCTTCTGTTGGGTTTTCCTACCCTTTGATAGACATCGCATTTTTTACAGTACTCCTTCGAGTCTCTGTGAATCATTAACCACCATAGTCCTGCGTGGAATACCTTATGTGCGGTAGCTTTACCTGCATAGTGTCCTCTTGCTATCCCTTCATGGGCTTCTGCTAAAACTCTTAATCTTCGTGCTCTAACACGTACCTTCGCAAGATGCTATATGCACCCATCGTATATAGATGTCATGCAATTAGTTGATAGTCAGCAGCGCGGACTACTAGGTTTTTCCTCTACACAGTATTATACTCTTGCGGCGCAGTACCTGTGCTCAAGTACTGAATGATTTCTGTGAAGTATTCATCAGTGATCTAAACTGAGAATAGTTGTGCATCTGGAAAGTTGTCTTCTAAATTCATAGGTTCTTCTCTGTTTGTGACCCTTGATAGGTGGTCAGGTCCTGCATTTAAATTTCCTGGTTTGACGATTACTATGAAGTCAAATTCTTGGAATAGTAGTAACCATCGATAGATTCTCTCCCCCCAACACTGGCTTGTTGACTAGATATTTCAGGGTTGAGTGATCTGTGAACATCTTAAAGTGTTTCCCCAATAAGTAATGTTTGAACTTTTGCAGTTCATATACCATAGCTAGCCCTTCTCTTTCTGTAGTTTTATAGTTTTGTTTCGATCTTAATAGCTTCCTACTCACAAATGCTATCAGGTGATCCAAATTCCTCGCTCCTGGATGCGCTAAGATAGCTCCAAGTGATATGGTTTATGCATCTACATGTACGTGGAATGTCTTCTCCCAATTTGGAAAGACTAATATCAGTGCGGTGACCATCTTTTCCTTTAGGGTATCCAAACCATGTTGGCACTCGTCGTTCCACTGAAACTTTGTATCTTTTCTTAGCAAGTTTTCCATCGGTGCAGTTATCTATGCATAACCTTTGATAAATTTCATGTAGTAACATGTGTGTCCCAACGTCTCTCTTAGCTGACGGACTATTTTTTGTGGTGGTAAGTTAACAATGACTACGATCTTTGCAGGATCTACTAATAAACCATGTTTTCATACTATATGGCCCAACAGTATCACGAACGGTGTTATGAATATGCATTTCTTTATATTCAGTGATATCTGACACTGCTTGCATCTTTCCAACATTAGTCGTAAGACTTCTACATGGTCTTTCAACAAACTGTAGACTATCCAATCATCCAGGTATACTTCGAGAAACTGGTGGATGAATTCCTTAAACGCAACAAGGACTACTCTACAAAAGATTGTTGGTGCATTCTTCAGTCCAAACGGCATAATTGTGTATTGATACGATCCCCATTCTATCAAAAATGTGGTCTTGTATTTGTCTTCTTGTGCTATCTTGATCTGATGGTAGCCTGAGAATCCATAAGTGAATGAGTAGGCTTCATGTCCTCCTACATTCTCTAATACTTCATCCATGAAGGGTGTAGTGAATGGGTCGTGTAGGAATGCATTCTTCAACTTCCGCAAGTCGACGCATATCCTGATCTCTCCTTGTTTCTTGTTATGTACTACCATCAGGATTATCCATTCTGATTCTTCGACCGTTTCTATGATGTCGGATTCTAGCATCCTGTCAATCTCATCTTTTACTTTCTGATTATATATGGGGTTTAGTCTATATGGTCGATTTCTAATCGATCTCGCTTCTGGTCTGAGTGGTATACTCATCTCTCATAGCTCTCCTGTTATACCCTTCATCTCTGTAAATGTTGTGGGGAACAATTTGTTGTATTCGTGCAATAGCTCTGTTATGCTTTCCACTGTTTGTTCATCCCAGTAATATCCAATGTTGGCCATTTTGGGATGCTCGGTTGTCCCGATGTTTACTTTATTTAATTTAATCGGCGTGGAAATGACTTTTGATTCTATGGGTGGGCCTTCGACATCTCTTTCTCATTCTTCTTCTTCAACCTGAATATCGTGCAGAACATCTTCATCTGGTGATTCCTCTTGCACATGGTAACATGACAACAATTCCTTGACTTTTTTTTATTTCGTTGTTGCTCTTCAATGATAATTTCTATTTCTGGTGCTTGAATGAATATCACTCCTCTTATATTTTTAAGAGCAACATCTATTTTGGGGTTCTCGTGCTCGAATGAGAAGGTGATTGTGAAATTATGTTTCAATATCATCCAGGTTGTAGTTCCTTTGCGCAATTCATGGTCTGTATACCAGTTCGTTGGGATGCCCTCGAGAGTGTGTATAAATTAATGGGGCCATTCCTCTGGAGGTGTCATTTTCCATAGTGTTCTACACTCCTCCAAGTGTTATGTTGGTGCTCTTTTTCCATCATACTTATTTTGTTTGTTTGTTTTTCGTTCTACGCCGAACCTTACGTGCAGTAACCACTTTCATTGGTACCAGTTTGTGATTGTCTCTTTGTGTGTGCCCCACCATTGTGCAGGTGTGGCCTTGAGTGCTAGATCAAGTGCTAACAGTATCTGGTTCTCTAAGACTTCATCTTCATACTGTGCTAAGAATGTTTTCAAATCGTTTACTCTGTGGAAATTGGGTGGTTCTCTGATTTATGTGCTTACCCATCTTACGACACGGTCTATTCGTGCACATCTCCTCATGGATACTTCATGTAGCCTTTGTTGCCAGTTCTCTAAACAAGTATCTGAATTTGTTGCACGAAAAGTGATGCTCCGCCAATTGAGTATCTCGTCTGCAGTTGGGTTTACATAATCCTCATCACGCGCAGTTGTTATGTACAACTGGTCAATTTCCTCTAGGTCCAAACAAGTAGGTTATACGAACCTCTATCCTTCTGATGGGTCTAACGGTGCAATGACCCTATATTCTCCTGACTCAAATGTCATTTTTTTGGTCTTTAAGTTGATTATGGTTTGGCTTCCAAACACCCAATCCATACCAAGCAATGTGGGGTAAGGTGTTTTGTCGTCCACTATTTCAATGACTTCAAAATCTGCTTTAGTGCGCACTCCATCTAGGTCTATTGTCACTCCTTTTAGTCTGCATATCGGTAGGACTCTATGTTGGTTCGTCGGTTTCAATTGAATAGGTGAATATCCTAATGTGGGCTCTCCCATGCATTGCCATGTCTTCTTTGGCAGTACATTAACTTCAGATCCTAGATCCAGTATGATGTCTCCCATATTGAAATCTCCAATGTTGGCATTCAGTCAAAATTCCCTACTTGTTCTTCTTCTTGTGTGTAGGTGATTGACAGTTTTTTGGTTCTATATTTTCTTTCGTCTCGAGGCTACATTTTTCTAGTATGTTTTGAAAGATTTTCATAGATGGTGGATCATTTAATACCTTTACACATGTTTGCAAAAAATATTTGATTATACTTACTTGTCCTATGGAATGTATTTCGTTGGTATGATCCAATAGTGGAGGCATTTTGTATTTGGGTGCTTCCTTGCTTTGTTGCGCAGTTGAAGTCGTCGCAATATCTTCCTTCTGAAATTATTGTCGGGCTTGCTTAAATATCTCATTTTCCTTCTGCGCGTCGAACTTCTTCCTTGGTTCGGCGTTCTTTTTAACCCATTGATTTTGTGTTCACGCTTGTCAAACAGTGTCATCCCATGTTTCAGCTCCTCCGCGAGTAACTATATTAATGTTCTGTCCTTCATCCCTTGCTTCGGCGTAAATCCACTAAACATTCTGGTTGTTTTGGTTCCTCTTTTCCTATATCTTTACTAGTAGTTTCGGGCATTCTTCTGTCTCATGGTCTGATGCGCGAAAATACATACAAGTTGCTGGTGGAAGTGGGCAATTCCTTGTGTAATGTCTCGGTTGTTGACAATTGTGACACACCACTAGTCCTCTACCTCATCTGAAACCTCCTCTTGCTCATCCTCCACCTCTGTAGCCTGCCCTATCTCCTCTCAGCGCGTTATACTGAGGTGCTTGATTATACTGCACGGTATTTTACTGAGGTTTTGTTGCGTTGTACTATGGTTGTGCGTTATTATATGGTTGATGTGTAGTATTATAATGTTGTTGTGAAGTGTTGTATGGATCTAGACCTTGATTAAACTGTGGTGCGGCTTTCCCAGTCATTATTTATGCCTGCACCCTATATGCGTCGGATGTCCTTTCTCGCATCAACTCCATAGTTCTACAATCTTTATCATCGTGGCCCACTGACTTGCAAAAGGTGCAATATGAGCTCTTTGGGACTGTCTGGTATTTCTACATCATCATGTAGTGATAAGGGTCGTGAGCCGGTTTTTTGCAGATTTCACACCATAGTCCTCCTATTGGTAGCAGATTTGTCATTCATGCTGCCATATACTGCGCGAATGTTGGGAATTTGTTCTTGTGGTGTCCTTATGTCCTGCATGTGGTATACCAAACGACTTCTCATTTATCCTTTTTCTTATTCTGGTTTAGCTGAAACGTTAATTTCTTCAATTCCTCCTTCAGTTCTTCAATAGTTGGGTTCGTCTGTTGATACTGATTTTCTTCCAGTTGCAAGGTTTCCTACAGAGCCTCTGCCTGCGTCTGGAAATTTTGTTGTCGCAATGGATATTTTAAGTGTGGGAGTAGTGAATTGAAAAAAAAGTGTCTATGTTGCATCTTGTTCATGAGATATTTTAACTTTCCCTTCAGTCATTTGAATCTCTGATCAATCTCCCATACAGACTCTCCTAGTTTCTGTCTTATTTCAATCATCTCATTCATGTACTGATATTCAGAGCTTGGATTCTGGAACTCGTTTATCAGTAACTTCTTAATGTCTTCCAGTGTCCTTGTTGTCCCAGGGGCACTGTTTGCGTCTAAACTCGTGTACCAGTCTAGTGCGCGGTCTTTTAGCATAATCGCTAATTGCGCAAGTTTGGTATCTTCATCAATGATATGTTTTTCTTCCCAGATCTTTGCACAAATGTTTCTCAGGGTCTTTTGTTGCTTCTCCTTGAAATTTTGGTAACCTAATGGTGGTATTCACCTTGTATTGGTAGGGTACTCCGCTACGCATATTTCCAGTTGTCGCCATGACCTGCTTAATCTGGTCGCCGTCCATCATGATCGGGTCCAAGGGTTCTTCCTTCTTTCCCTTATCCTTTCCTCCTTCCATTTCTCCTCTTTCTATCAATGCTTCCCCCCTTTCCCCCATGCACGCAGGTAAATTTAGTTGTCTGATTCCATTTTCATTACACCTTTGCTATATAGCAATATCTTAATCGAAGTATAGAGTGATCGGATGTACCTTCCTCGAGGTCCCCATAGAAACTCTTGCTCTGCTACGATGTATGACTTCGTTGTGTCTACTGCAAACTCTGTGATAAAACCTACCATGATACTATCAAGCCAAAATTCTACTGCACGGGTGAACTTGTTGTTCACCTGCTGAAGTTGCTCAATCTGTACGAGGGTCCACTCTAGCTGTTGAATCCAGTTCATTGCATGGTTATCCTTCAACCTTAGTATCCACTCCTGTAATAGATGTGGATATTTTTGTAAATCAGTAAACATGTACTTCTCAAGATATTTGTGAGGTGTTAGTCTAGGGTTTCTATTTTATTTTTGTGTAAACTCTATCTCCTTAGTTCTTAGCCAAGTTTCGATCTCTTCTTTTGTGGGATTCCACGGCCTCAACATTCATTCATAATGGCTCATTGGTCTCTTCCCTAACCTTTTCTTAATCTTCTTCCGACATATCTTTGAGTTATCTTCTCTAATCAATCCTCTCATGTTCCTACCAACGAAAACGGAACCATTTTTTGGTTACTTATCTCCTATATTGTCTGAGTTTATTGACCCAGGGTTCATGTATGTTCAAGTTTCCAACAAAGCCTATAAAACTATCGGCCCTCTTGGTAAAACAGAAGGCAACGCAGCACACAGAATGTGTTGTGTAGTCTCACCCAAGATAGCTTTAATGGGTGGCTATAATACTCAGGTGTTTACAGCCTAGGATTGAGTGTGAGATAAGCCAGCTAAATATTGAACAATTATTATGACTAGTCAATGAAACATACTATTATTCGCGACTTATGGAGTAAATCCATAGGCTTATTCCCTTAATATTGCAAAAGCACTAAACAAGAAATAGAATAACTCATTCATTCAACATAATAATAAATGCTTCAGACAATAATATATGAAAATATTCATCACATAACATAGCTTTTACCATGGTTCACCCCCTCCTGGGGCTACGTCCACAAAGATTTGTCTCTCAGCTCTTTTATTATATTATGTTCGCATATACAACGCTGCACACTTACAACTCTTCTCAGTCAGGTGATATCTATATGAGGCAGACTAGATCGCACCAGGCTCCATAGCCTGCGATCTAACCCTCAAGATCTACCCTCCCTCGTCCCCTCTATCTCAACAGCCTATACAAAATAGGCCTTATAGCAAAACATTACATATCGCATCAACTCATGCATAACTACAATAGCATAATAGTAATCTGTCGACAATTGAACCGAACCTCTTATGATACCCAAGTATCTATATTTATACATTTCGGGCTCTTTATCCATTTACAATACCTTACCAAAAACCTAACCCTACCATCGTTAGGTCTTCCTCCCATGCGTGTTTTGGCACAGGGGCAGGCCCAAGGTTCAACGCTTCAACAGCGCACCAACAAAACCCTAACTACCGGCCCTTTTAGTAACACTTGCAAAGCAGATGAAGTCTCACCCAAGGTAGAGGCAGGGGTGGTTGCAGGACTCAAATGTCTACAACCTAGCTGGGACATAGATATGTGATTATACCTCTTAACAAAGCACTTAGCAGTTAACATTCATCAGTAATTAACCCTTATTCACATCGCAGATCCAAACCCTAGTTACAGAAAAACACAGTATTCTACCATATCTAACACATCTAAGCACTTAGCACATGGAAAAAGATCAGATCTATCATTTATTCACATCATTTAAGCACTAAGATACCATACTATATTCATCTAAACATTCATGACTTAAATCATATGAACAATACAACAACCATAATGCACAAAGCAACCATAACACAGGATATACATGGTTCACCCCAGTGTGGGGCTACGTCCACCAACTCTTAGTCTTCTTTATTATCTTTTTTCAATATCCTTACATGCACAAGGTCTCATAACCCACTCCGCATAGGACAGGAGATCTACGTGCACCACGCCAGATCCTCCTTCCTCGAGCTAGGTTTAATCACAAATCCTTCTTACAATCACTTGCACTTAGCTCTGCAAATCTCAACATACACTATGCACAAAGCCTTTGCAATCACATAGATAGAAGTCTATCACTTAGCATCTTCTTCCTTTCTTACATCACCTATATATCTATTTATACATTACAAAATGGGCCTAAACATGGGTAAACCCATGGGCCGACATCCCATACCCGTTACATAAACCCTAATCCTAAAACTGTCCTAAAAAGGGGCTGAGATCCTGAGATCTTCGCTTTGATTTGTGCTCCACCTTTGACCAACCTATCAAAGTCCCAAAATAGGTTAGACATGACCAAGGATATTCAAAACTTGGTCAAGGGCCAACAGGCCCCCAACACTCACCTGTGACTCGTCCCGAGTCACTCTGGTCTGGGTAACTCTGCCTCAAAATCCTCGAGCTGCTTCAACATGTTGTTGCGCCAGGGCCTCCTGCTCGGAGAACTCTTGAATAAATGCCTATTTCAAAGGTCCCTCTAATTGGTGTTCTACCGAAGTGACTATTTTTTCTAGCTCTGCTCCTCGGCCTTCAATCTCCTCAAAAAGTAGGCAAGTTGCATCCTGGACTAGCTAGAGCTTTTGGGTCACTTCCATGACTTTGCTTTGTATGGCATGGACTTGTTGCTGAGTCGTTCACTATTCTTGGTGTCTTTTCATCCTCTCAACTACTGACAGGAGTTTAAACTGAGATTGTATTGTTGTTGCTTGTTGTTTTTCTTCCTGGAGCTGCGACTCCAGTGTCCTCAATTCAGGATCCTCGGTAAGGCGCTCATAAGTCTATGCACTGCAACTGCTTATTTGTTTATATTCCATGGCTAATGCTTTGATACTTTCAACTACGCTCCTGACAGATGCTTCTCTCTAGTCTTGCACTTCCTGCGGAGTGCTTGGCACTATTTGTAGATCTAGTTTTGTGACCCTCTATTGAAGTTGTTGAATGGCTTCCGTAAGCTTCACGACTTGATTTACTACCGGGTCTTCTTCCATCTGCTCCAAGAATGTCACAGAGCGAAGTGATCTGTTGACTACTTATTTAACTCTGGCCTGCTCTGCGAGCAGTTGTTCTTTCTCCTGTTGGATTTTCGCTTTATTTTCTTCGAACTTGGTTTGGAGGTCATCCTTCTCTTGTTGCGCAACACGTCGTTTCTCTATGATTTCCTCTTATGCTTTCTTCAGGGCCACTGTGGCATGTTCTTTTTCTTCCTGTATGTGACGAAGGCATGCTTCGGTCGCATCAGTTATTCTGCGGAGTTGGGCAGGATCATCTCCCAACTCTGGTTCTTCTGGTGGCAAGGGTGCAGTGGACATTGTGTGGCTGGAGTGAAGGGCTTGTTGTACACCTCTTAGCTATGTCTCAATTTTATCATACATGGATTCTTGTTTGGCTTCATTTCTCTACAAAATATATTCTAAGGCATCTGATACAGCGGTGATAATGAAATCGAATTCATTGACCGTGAGCATAATATGGAGCTTCGGCTAACTCACTTTGGACTTCTTCCGCAATGTAGGTTTCATGGGGGAAACCTTTATTTTCTTGGATGTCTCTGCCTCTTCAAGGGGATTCCTAGGCGGTGTTACTTCACCTTGCTTCATCTTGTCTTCTTGCTCTTCTTTGTCCACTTTTTCGTCTCCTCCTTTGCTAGGTGAATCTGATGCAGTATCTTCTGATGTGTTGTGTACTTCCTGTACATATTCCTTCTTTTTCTTCCTGCTACTACTGGGTGCATCATACTCTTTGCGAGTAACCACTAGACTTCCAATGCGGTTGGGATTGAACAGTGTTGCCTGGTCGACTGGTATAAGGAACTCTACGGGCCATTCCTTAGTGATTTCTTCCAGGTCCTCCTCTGTGAGCTTGTAATAGGACTGAAGCTCTTCTTTATTTTCATATGCGCGTGCAGTAATATAAATAAAATTCTTATCTGCGTGGAGCTTTATAAGGGACCTGAACCTGTCCAGGGTGTTTGATGTCATACAAGGGAAATACTCAATATCCCTCTTCAATTGTAGGTAGTAGGTATGGAATATTTCATTCGACTACCATTATTTCCCCATATCATTCGAATACCAAAGCGTAGTGAAATTTGTAGCTAGTGGCTCGAACGGCTCAATGTCAGGGAAGGTCGCACCTTCCAGCATCTCCCAAGCAGTGAATGCGATGAGGATCAGTAACCAGCTAAAATGGAACTCATAGCCTTGATCCTGAGCTTCACGACAATCAAGTTCTAACTGATTGACTAGGTAACTGGCGCAGTTCATCTGTAGTCCTTCCACGCATTTTCCTGCGAGGTCAACGACAAACCCTCTGACCTACATGGGTCTGTTCTTTTGAACTAGCTTACTAGTAATCAACTGGCAAGCAAGGCACACTACGCCATTCTGAATGGAGGCTACCTTGTAGCCTCATGTCCCTTTCTCTACATCGTTGTAGGTGTCTTTGATCTTCTGTGCCAGGGCGCGGTTTGCAACCTTCCCTGGATAAAAGTCTTGTGGGTCTGGTCTCTGCATGCTCAATCCGATGATTCTATGGATCAGCGTCGGATCGACAGTGATGCGTCAGTCTAACCATAGATACCCGCCATGGAAGCACGACAACAAGATCTTAACACATGCGTTAACCTCATGGTTCCTTCCAAAATGTGGTATCTTCATCATGTTCAAGACAGTGGACCTCACGATGTCCATAGTCCATGGCTGGGGGATGATCTTCGACTTATTCCCCTTGGTCTTAGTCAAATATTTGTGAGGTACGAGAATGCCATAGCTCTTGTAGTATCCTAGGTTATAGTCACTGATCTTCAAGGTTGGAATCCTATCCAACTACGATCTGACTGCTTGTATTCCCTTTGGAAGGTACACAGTGATGACTGTGTAGTTGAAGTCCCTCGGGACATTGTCATGACTCACCACACCAGCCAGGGGTGGTATGTAGTCGGGTAGGATGGATGGAATTAGCTTCACATTCGCCAAGTCATCACGATGCTTGGTTCTTTTCTCGGTCGCAGCTTGGGATGGTCCAGATCCATGAGCATTTGACGGGGAGGCTTGCACTCCTCGTGTCCATGAGGATTGGATGCCTGTGGACATCACCTTCTCGACCATGAGATCTATTATAATCTCTTTGAAAAAAAATTATGTTGTGCTAATTGTATCTGAAATGTACACTTGATATCTGATATCTCAGGTAGGTGAATAATACTCAATGTAACAAAATGGATGGTGAGGTCTCAATGATCATTGCGTGAAATCAACTAGTTCTCTACGGGCTTGGATAATCACAATTGGTAAAAGTGTTATCGATGCAACGCTCGATGGGATAAATAGATATTGTCGTAACGGTTTCTTTCAATGGATCGCAAAGCGTTATTCAATGCAATTCCATCTGTTATGGCGCGGTCTCAATGGTCCAATGGCGAAATTTCGGGCCATAACTGTTTTCCTAATCATTCGGGAGTGTCGATTGAATGGTCATATTTCCTCCAACGATCATATTGATTCGTCATGGCGAAGTGCCAATCTGTGTTGTATTGATATTCTGACGAAGTTTGAGTTCTAGAAACCTTTCTTCTGTGAAGTATTCTTTGAAACTTCTTTTAATTTTTCTAACTTTTCCCTCTTCTTACTGAGCTTTTTGACCTTCTTTCCTGTGATCTGAATCACTGGTTTCCTTTTTCCATTATCGTTCTTATCCCCTCTTGGCATGATAACTTCGCATTGTGGAGGGTATTTCATAGGGTTCAAGGGTAATACTTCTTCTCTTTCTAGGGTAGGTGCTCTACTCTCTTGTACAGACAGTTGTCTTCAGTCTTCATGTGTCCTTCCAACTTCAACATCCATATCTTTGGTCTTTAGTAGCTTTTACTGGTTCTCTTTTTCTTCCAGTAAGTGTGCTATTCTCCTAGCCATGAAATCTCTTAATTCTTTTTTTTTTTGTTCTAGGGATTCCTCTTCTTGTTTCCTTCGTATCTGATCTTTCTCAATCCAGGTTTTTCCTAGCAAAATAGAAAATGGGGTGTTGTTCTCAGCAAACTTCACGATCTCAAATTCTTCTTCTGTCGAAGTGCCATGAGCATGCATAGATGTCTCGGTAAGTTTTCCACATAGGGTTATCATCTTTTCTCTAAATAATCTTATTCCTCCTAATGAAGGAACCATAGAAGGCTTTCCCAAAATTTCCCAAGTTCTTTCTGTCATGATATTCACCTGTGTTTCCTCATCCAGGACACAGTCTATGTTGAAGTCTCCTATTCTTGTTTCTATGTACTCTTTCTCTTCTCTGATAAGTTGATATTTATGTGGTCATTCTAGGTTTATTTCATCTGTAGTAACGCATTCTCTGATTCTTTCTGGGGTTCTATCATATCCTTAGTTTTTTGGCCTGTCTCATAGTTTTCTTGTTTCATTTTCATCTTTTCAACTTTCGCAATCATTCTAGGACAATCCAAAACTTCATGGTCCATATCTTTACAACAAAGAAACTAGGTCTTCTACCAGGGCATTCATTATCAAGATGTCTCGGTCTTCTGCAACTATAACAAAGGTTTAATCCTCTCTTTCTCTTAAATGATCCCCAACCCTTCTTGTACTACGCACTGGGATCACATTAACTAACTTGCAAAAAATTATTTCTAGGATCCTGCATCCATTTTTTTAGTCCAAACATTCTTTCTATGCATAGGGATAACATACCTTTCATTATTTCTATCAGATCTATCCATATCAAATCTTTTTTCTTCTAACTGTGCCCTAGTTTTCAGATTAGAATAAAATTTATCAAACATACCTAGATCCATTCTTTCGAAACAAAAATTTTCACTTATCTTACCTTTCTCAGAGCACAAAGCTTCAAGGTCTTACCTATTTTATTCAGATTGGAATTCTCTTCTTAGCACAGAGCTTCACAAGTTAAGTAGAATATTGCACACTAAAGCAAAAGATCTATGCACAAAGATTTATTTTCTTCAGTTCCCAACAATCACAGTTTTGGTTTGGGAAACAGAACCATTTGTTGGCACAGGGGCAGACCCAAGGTTCAATGCTTCAACAGCGCACCAAAAAAACCCTAACTACTGGCCCTTTAGGAAACACCTGTGAAGCAGATGAAGTCTCACCCGAGGTAGAGGCAAGGGTGGTTGCAGGACTCAAATGTCTGCAACCTAGCTAGGATACAAATATGTGATCATACCTCTTAACAAAGAACTTAGCAGTTAACATTCATCAGTAATTAAACCTTATTCACATCGCAGATCCAAACCCTAGTTACATAACAATGAAGTATTTTACCAGATCTAACACATCTAAGCACTTAGCACATGGAAAAAGATAAAATCTATCATTTATTCACATCATTTAAGCACTAAGCTATCATACTAGATTCATCTAAACATTCATGACTTAAATCATATGAACAATACAACAACCATGCGTGTATGATGTTCTTCCTTCCAGTTGTTGCTTTCCTTGCATGCGCACATGTTGTTCTCCCTTCCAGCAGTCGCTTTGCTCCTGCATGATTTCTTTCCCAAAAATGCCATTCTTTTCCACTTTATCCTTTGGCCTTTGGCCTACCTCCAACACCGTCTCTTAGCAACTTTTCGAGGAAAGGTTCCAGAGGAAATACTTTTCAGTGTACTACAAAGAATAACAGGTAGGAGAATTTCATGCTCTAATTCAGGGAAACTGAACTGTGGAAGAGTATGAAATCAAGTTCATGGAGTTAGTAAAGTATGTTTCATACATGCATATAGATCAGTGAAAACCAAAACATTTTTTTTACGAGTTAAACCCAAGGATAAGAGCCATGGTGCGGATGTGGAAACCATCATCAACCGTTAAAGAAATTCAAAATGATCGTTACGTAGAAGAGAATATGAGTTTAAAGGTAGGTATGATATGGACTATTCTACAATAACCTGGATTCGTGGGAAAGGCCCCTAGGACCTTCTCTAGGGGAGGAATCTCTAGGACAGCTCCTTATGGAAATGGAGTTGCACCTAGAGAAGTTGCAACAAGTATTTCAATCGCAGTGAGTGCAGTATCCCACTCATCACTAGAGACACAGGTAACTCCACGACCTTCTCAAGGAGCACTAGTAGGTCCAGGGGCTCCAGGGGAAGGAACTCATTTCAGAGACCTTCAAAGGGCAGTGTGCAAGTTCCAACCTAAGTTACTTGTTGTGGGTGTAGAGGACCTCATTACTAGTGTGACTGCCTAGAGTCACAGTCAGGATTTGTGCATAGATAAGGGAAAGCCTTGATGGAGAGAGGGAGTAGTAGCCACCAGATTTATGCAGCAGTTAATAACCACTAGGAAGAACATCAATCCACTGTGGTGAAGTCGTCAGGTATGCTAAATCATGTCAATGTTAAAATTGTATTTGATTATGGTGCTACAGATAGTTTCATTTCACCTTGTGAATTAAAAAAGTGTGAGTTGGCAGCCTATGAGCACGATGACTTTAAACAAGTAGAGATGGCTTCAGGGAAGAAACAAGTGGTAGGGCCTAGCGTCGATAATTTTCTAGTAGACCTGCGGGTGTGTAGTACTAGTTTGAAGGTGTACGTCACTACTCTAGGGGCGTATGAACTAATCATTGGAATGGATTGGTTAGAATATCATCGAGATATGGTAGATTGTTTCGTGAAGAGGGTGTTTTGTGTTGATGATGAAGGAAGTTCCATAGAGATCCATGGTATACAGAGGAAGGTGTCTCTACACTTTATCTCAATAATGAAGGATAAATTTTGCAAGAGGAAAGGTTTTTGATTATATGTAGTGGAAGCAGTCAATGAAAGGAAAGGACCCTCCATGGATCAGTATCTAGTGTTGTCAGAATTTAAGGATGTTTTTCCAAAATAGTTGCCAGGGTTACCTCCTAAGAGGGAGATTGATTTTACCATTGAGATAAAACTTGGTGTGGAGCCAGTTTCCAAGACTCTATATACGATGACAGTGCCATAACTTTGTGAGTTGTAGATGCAGTTGAAGGAACTACTCGACTTAGGGCTAATAAGGCCTAGTGTCTCACCTTGGGGTGCACTAGTAATTTGTGTCAAGAAGGATGGTTCCTTACCATTGTGTATAGATTACAGGGACTTGAACCATGTTACAGTGAAAAATAGGTACACAATGCCACGGATAGATGATATCTTTGATCAGATGAAATGAGCAGTGATTTTCTCAAAAATTGATTTGCGATCAGGGTATCACCAGTTAAGGATTAAGGAAGGCGATATACATAAAAATACCTTTCGAACTCGGTTCAGGCATTATGAGTTCATTGTAGTTCCTTTTGGTTTGACCAATGCACCAACAGTATTAATGAGCCTCATGAATGGTGTATTCTGAAAGTACTTAGACTGCTTTGTACAGGTCTTTCTAGATGATATCCTCATTTATTCCAAGAATGAAAGAGAACATGAGGAACACTTGCGAGTGGTGTTGTCATGCCTTAGAGAGAACAAATTGTATGGAAATTTGTCAAATTTGTCTTTCTTCCAAAAAGAGATTCACTATTTAGGTCATATCATTTCCGGTGAAGGAATTTTTGTGGTCTCGGAAAAGGTGAAGGCCATTATGGAATGGCGAGTGCCAAAAAATGCTCATGAGGTGAGAAGCTTCATGGGGCTAGTTGGTTATTATTGGAGGTTTGTGGAAGGGTTCTCTAAGATAGTGAAACCCATCACCACCTTGCAGTGCAAGGGGGTCAGGTATGAATGGACGGAGGAATGTGATATTGCATTCAACGAGACTAAGAGGTTACTAACCAGTGCGTCAATTATATGAGTGTCGGATATGGAAAAAGACTTCACAGTATGCACGGATGCCTCAAAGAAAGGATTGGGGGTTGTGCTAATGCAGGATGAGGGAGTGATAGCGTATGTGTCAATAAAGTTGAAGAAACATGAGGAGCTTTATGCTACTCATGATTTATATTTGGCAGTTGTAATGCTATCTCTGAAACTTTGGAGGCATTATCTAGTGGGGCAAAGCTTTGAGCTCAAAACAGACCATCAAATCTTAAAGTATATCTTCACTCAAAGGAATCTAAATGCTAGGTAGAGGTGATGGAGTGAGTTTATGAGTGAGTATGATTTTGGAATTTCATACATCAAGGGAAAGGAGAATGTGGTCAAGGATTCCCTAAGTAGGAGACCACATGTCTTCTCCTTAGTTCCCTTAAAGGTTAATTTGAGGGAGCAAGTGTTGGGGAAACTCCTTGGAGATAGTTGGTATTTAAAGGTTACTTTGTCCCTCCATAGTGAGAGGAAGTTAGAACCCAGGTATGAAGGATATGTCCTTGAATCATGTGGATTGTTAAGATATCAAGGAAGGATGTACATCCCCGAGGGTGGGGATATTTGAAGCATCATACTCAAGGAATCTCGTAGAGCACTTTATTGTGTCCATCTGTGTGTGAAGAAAATGTACATAGACATGAAGAAGATTTTCTTTTGGTTAGGCATGAAGCGTGATGTAGCCCATTTCATCGCCAAGTGCCTTGAGTATCAGCATTATTATCATGTAAATTCCAAGTGCCATGATAATAATTGCTTAATTGAATTACAATTATCTAAGTAAATGTTCCTTGTGTTAAATTATTATAATTGAGCGATTTTGTGAATATTTTAAATGGTTTATTATTCTTTATGAAATGAATGGCATTGTTGATTGTATTGGATGCATACAAGAATTGCATTAGGTGTGATAATTATTTCCATTAGTACACGTGCAAGTCTTGTATGTTTTAGCTACACATGCATGCCTTGCACATGTACAATAGTATGTATAAGTGTTTTAAATTGATGATGTTACCTATTTGATATGGATGTTTGAATTATGTTTTATTTCCCTTGTATTGTAAATTACTATAACTTCGGGACGAAGTTTATTGAAGGGTGAGTGTATGTAACAGTCCAATTTCATGAATTAATTATCATAATTTATTTAGGGTAAATAAGATTAATTATTGAAATAATTAGATTTGAATCTTTTTATTATTTTATTATTTAAAGGTAGGTGTGGGAAATAATGAGGGGATAAGGCAGATGGGAATTAAATGGGGGGAGGATTCAAGAGAGGATATAAAGAAGGAGGTTGGGGCATTTTTGAGACGGGGATCGAGAGAGGAAATGAAGATTGGAAAAGGAGGATTAGAGAAGGAGAATTGGAGAGAAATTGAAGAGAGATTTGGGCTAGTGGACTAGTTGCTGGGATTTTGGGATCGGGGGCTAGGGAATCTAATTTCCTAGAGCTAGGGAGCCAAAGAGGATCTTCTCATAGATGACTGGGAGGAAACAGTTTTAGACAGGCACTTTCAGACAAGCAGTTTCAGCATAACAACCTTCTTCAAGAGGTAATTCTGCAATTATTATTTTTGTACTAAATTCAAGTAATTCAAGCTATAGCATTTATAGATATACTATGTCATGTTTAAATTTTGTTGTTAAATCTTGCAACCAGAAAGAAGGAAGTCCCTTATCATGATTGAAACAGAAATATGGATTTATTGTAGTTTTTAAAGCCTTTCTGGTTGTTACAATTTTTTTGTTACCTTTAGTCATAATTTCTATAGAAAACATGGGGTGTCACAAACACTACAATCCTCTATGTACTAAATTTATTGATTAGTTCAATAACATAGTTTAATTGAGGTAGAAAAATCCTTTTGAATTTTGTTAAACTTCTCTTCCAATGTAATAATGTAACACTTCAAGATCTTTAATATCTCAACTAACTGTAGTGAATTGTCTTTCACTTTTTCAACTTTACCTTCAACAGTAGTTGTCAAAATCAAGTTATCAACATACAATATGATTAGTAACAAACCTTCACTTAAAGTGATTTTTAAGTACGTATTTGTATTTGCATCAACACTCGAGTAATTGGGTATAGGACTCATACAACTCTCTTACAGTGTTAAAAAATTACAACAATTTCAACTTTCTCATAATCAAAAGACTGGAAAACATAATTGAAATAATAAATAGTTTATAATCATCCAAAAGGAGGATGAAAATAATCTACAACTTTTCCATATTTTATCTCTTGCATATGCCACAGACCATATTCCATTTGTGAACTTGTCTTTGACAAAACATCTGCATCTTCATTCATTTCCATGTATATATGATCAAAAGATATAGCATTAAAATTTGATTTATAAATAAAACTTACAAAATAAATTTCACAATTCAATATAACAAAAACTCACCACAAATATGAAAACTCTCTTATGTGATGTCCTCCTCCTGGATCCAAACCTATCCATAATGCATCCCTACAAAAATGTGATGTCCTCCTCCTGGGCCCAAAACTCTCTAAATGTTTGTCTACAAAACTAGGCAATCAATATGGATTTTAATTGATGAATTGTTTTAAACACATGAACTTTTTATGGTAGCAAGGAAGATAAACAAAAATTACATAAAGACATTGATGCAAAAGTGAAAATCAATGATGAATTTTGTACAAGATGACTATTAACATATGTAATTTGTACAACATTGGAGCAAAATCAATTGACATGAGACATAAAAAAGCATTGGGATATGTGAAGTGCCAGCATCAGCACGTAGAACTCATAGAAATAACAATGTGGAAAGAAATTGGAGTCTCATCAACAATACAAAATTAGCACTACTGTGTTGGAGAGAGAGAGAGATAGAGAGAAAACTATAGCCATAATATAGGGAAGGTTTCCTTAGGCAAATATACAAAAAAATTATGTCCATTGTCTAAATAGTTAGCAATTCTACTTGCATATATATCAAAGTAAGATACTTTGAAAGTGTCCATCTATGGAACCAAGGCACTTTTCATCTAAAGAAAATTATTGCTCTGGTGAAAGACAATGATCAAAAAATTATTTTTGTTGATCTAGGTCGGAAATGTAATCAAGAAACGATAAGCAATTTTCCCATATGATGGATTACTTCCTCTATTTGTGTCCATGTGTGTAGTCTAATTTTGGGCAAGATGAAACTTACTCCAAGTTTACTTTTGGATCCATGAGTGATATATTTAATGAATACTTGTTGAAGGTATGGATACAAGGTAACAAAATAGTTAGTGTGAAGCACTATATGTAGAAATATTCTCTATGTTTTTAAATACATATCAATAGAGGAAACTTGAAAGAACCCACGTCACCTTTAAATTATTAATCATTTGATAATATATTAGTACAACCTAGCAAGCCATTCCAACTTCATTGCTAATATTATAGTTATATATAAATATATGTACTCTTATTATGGGGAAGATGAAACCTACTTCAAGATTACTTTTGGATCCATAGGTGACAACTTTTATGAATACTTGTTAAAGGTACTCTCACCTAGATAAACAACTTGACTCTTGTCATCTACGAGATAAATTGAAACTTTCTTCTTTTAATATTAATTTCATCACTATTTGTTTAGAGTGTGATGCATTTGGGTATAGGCATAAGAGTAGTGACAACTATCATGCAGAAAAACTCACATTTATTTCAGAAGTTAGAAATCCTAGAAAAATGAGCAACTTAAGTCCAGAAATGAAAAAGATTTAATAATTTTTTTAGTAATATACAACAAATGACCAAGAAATAGTTCAACATAATTAATTAAAGTGCAATTTGAAGTCTAAAGACTATGGCTGTGTCTAAAATAACACTCCTAAATGCTAAAACATTAACAAACAATGAGAGATACAAAAGAAAATAAAAGAAGAGGAAAACCCTAAGAGGCAGTAGGCCCTATATCAACATCAATATCATCACTGAAAAGCAAAGTAAAATTGAAGACAAAAAAGTACAGAAAAAATTAATAATGAATATATAAGGACCATAAGTGAGCCAATTTGCATTAATTAATTAATATTTATTAAAGATACAACTTATTTTCTTTTTTTCCACTGAGATTCTTGATTAAATCAAGAGACAAAGAAGACCACAAGCTTAAACATTATAACTTGAGTGTTATTTTATTATGTTGTTTTTAAGAGGATCACAGGGGTTGTACAAATAACTATGCATAAATGATGGCTTTGAAATTACTAATGAAGCTAGCAATTGATAAGGGGGGTTAATTGGTGACTCTTTTGTGGTAACCAACTAGATTTTCATGGTTATTTCAAGATGGAAACCATTGTTTTTTTATTGTTCCTAAAAGAGTTTAAAAGTAAGGAGATTTTTTTCCAAACAACTCTTATCACCTTGTATATAGACAACTTAACTTAGCGGTAGATGACTTATCCAAAGAATGATTGTAAATGGAAACAAACACAAGTTTTATCATGGATTTTAGAGGAGCAGTTTGCCAACTAAGTGTTGAATTTGTAGATAGAAATATTAAAGCAGCCTAAAAGGATTGAAGCAAGACAATCTACAGCATATGGCTTATGTACCTTCCAAACTTTCATTGGTTCCAGCTGTTAGCGCCGTCATTTTTTCAATTTGAGTCGGTCTTAGTCAAGTCATGGTATGTGTGTTAAAGCATGTGAGGTCAGGTACCGAATAACGCATGGGTTGAAATCAACAAGTGGTCGATTGGCCCTTAGAGTCAGGAAGGGATGTCAGAACCAAAACATGTGTAAGTGGTAAAGGCCTTTTCTCAAAGAGTCGGGTCCTGTCAGAAGAGAAGGTTTTACATGCCAAAAATCGAGGCAAGTTGTTAAATAGAAGTCACGTTGACAGACGCAATGACCAGCATCAGCTCATTATGAATTCATAGAGAATGAAAAATCATGGCGCCCATATCACATATACTCTGCAACTCTTAACAGTTGTACCTTACATGCCCCGAAGTGTACCCGTCATGCAGATGTGCTGCGAAAATCTTCGGTTTGCTTCGAAAACTCCATTCACCATGGATTAGTGTCCCCTGGCACGATTCCAGCTCTCGTCTACCTAGTTATAAATTCTGGTTGCTCTGCATGTATTATGTTCACCAACCAATTTTATGTTATGTCTGTAATTCTTCCCGCGATCCCTGAGATTCTTGTGGTTGGAAAGACAATTGCCTTCGGTTGCGCCACAAACTCAGGTCAAGCAATATCACCGCTTTGGGTTCGTGATAAATCCATCGCGCAAGACAAATACATGTTGCACCATGACAACATCTCAGAACATAAGAAAAGAAGCGCGAAGTAGCAGAAATGTGGGGCCCGAACCCCAAAACTTCACATTGGTAAATGAATATCAGGACGTCCGAGCATTGTTTGAATAGGTCTGATGCATGGTCCTTTGTAGGAAAATCAAAGGATTCAACATGAAACTGGCAGAGCATTTTTCACTCAGGTTCAATGGGTTCCGCGCAGTAATTGCAGGAGTCACTTTCTAGGTAACAGAGGAAACTCAGTCAGTCGCCACAAAGATCCCTCTGCGCGGTGAAAGGTGGTCTAAAGGAATTCCTTTGGACTCTCTATGCTACGAGGAGTTCATCAAACCAGACTGTTTAAATGGGAAATTCAAAGAGGGCGTTCCAAGTAGATATCTGCAGGAGCCTTTTAAGAATCTCCTGAGAGCGATTAGGAAATATTTCACCTGTGAAGGAAGGTTCGACAAAAT
The DNA here is from genome assembly GCA_009831015.1 of Picea engelmannii. Lineage (NCBI taxonomy): Eukaryota > Viridiplantae > Streptophyta > Pinopsida > Pinales > Pinaceae > Picea > Picea engelmannii. The sequence goes on along the minus strand of ML788558.1, from coordinate 42,437 downwards.
TCACTCACATCACATCATATTGTTGATGCATTTCACTAGAAGGATACCCTTAAACATGCCTTTATTCTTGCACCAAAGCTTCTGAGAAATGGCAGACGGCGTCTGGTATGATACAAATCAACCGAAGAAGAAACCATATCATGTCTCGTTGATTAAATTGTTGATAGTTGAGGAGTTGAGGAGATTGGGAAACAACTGGGATTCATTCCTATTCACAGTCGGCATCCCCAGGGACCCCAAAGAGGATTCCCCTCTACTGGAAAAAAAATTAACATCTCACCACGCGGAGGCAGAAATAATAAGGACCGCGGAAGAAGGAAATACATTGGTATCCAAATTTCCCCAACAGTCGATACGCCGGAAGAGGGGCAGGCCAAGGAAGAAAAAAGAGACCGGGGAGACCCAAGTCTCGAACGAGTCGCGTGAAAATTTGATCGCCGAAGAATTACTCATGCGCGCCATTCGGTTGGAACCTGTCGAAGGTCCAAGTTGAGAAGCCTATGACAGAAGGAGAAGGACAGCCACTGAAGGCACAAATATTCATGAACCGTTGCAGCAGCTAAAGCAATCACGGCTTTCTATTTTTGAGTTGTACCGGGAGAACCAGGAAGTGAGACAGCAGTTAACAACAAAGACCCTCGAGGCATCAGCGCCACAGGGTCGAGAGGGAAACGTGATGTGGATCAAGAGATAGCTCAAGGAAGCATAAGATACAGTCATCCAGTTGCGCGAAGCACAGAGGATGCACAGAGGATGTCAGAAGAAAGAAATGCAAATAACTTCAAGAAATGTGGACCAGCACTAGAAAACGTTCGCACAGCTCTGGCCAGCATGCAGAAGAGGCTAAAATGGAATGCAGTTTTGCAAAGGCAAGTAATGAATATGAAAATGTGCAACTGATCTCTCAGGAGAACATTGTGGATGTCCAAACTGCAGACGAATCCAGAAGCATGATCGACCAACTCCATTTTTTCTTTTCAACATGGTGCGGATTTTGTCTCCCTGTGTCATGTTTTCCACCAAGGAGTAAGGACTCTGACAGATACCCGTGCGGAAAGCATACGACGTGCAGCACTAGAATCCCATCTATTGCAAAGGACAGGTGTACATTGGACATACGACAGTTTGAAGAGAGGCATTGTTCCCTAACTAGGGTCATCATTTTGGAAACACCTGCGACAGTCTGCAGTCACCCGCCATATGTACTCTCCAGGAAATGATCGCAAGGTAGAATCAAGGCCGTTACAATGGGTGGCAGGATTCTGACAGAGCAATTGATCGACGAGATACCATGTCAAAGGAAAGCATTGACACATCACCCTCTAACGATGAGATCTTTCAGATGACCGAACCTTCATGGAAAAGACGAGTGGTTATGATGTGACCGAGTGCAGTCAGTTTCTATTTTTATCAAAGTGCCATACGAAGAGTCATCTAGTAGAGAATAATCAAAGCCTAATTTCTAGGGATGGTAGTTAGAAAGCAGGGTAGCCCGAGCGGCACACCCTGGTCTATATATTTCTTCTTTTCAATGTAAGTCGGGTTGATTGGAAAAATAGTGTAGACATAGACTATTGAATGTAGCTTTCGAGATCGATTGAAATTTAATGCAAAGGTTATGAAACTTTGACGAAAAGATCCTAACGGAGGCAGTTTGATGTATTGTATTCTCTCTTTGCATTTGAGTTTTCATGTGTTATTTATATTCATATATGTATTTTTTGTCTAAATAGGAACGTGATTCGAATCTAGAATTCACCGCGCAGTGCTCTAGATTTGTGCCATTTATATGAGTGTGGTTCTTATAAAAGTGAACTCTGAATTCATTCCCCATGGTGCTCTGAGTTTCTTTATGTGTTTTTCTCCTACCACACACAATGTTTTTTAACTGAAAGATTGTTGTTTATTTAGCCTTTATCCTCTCAAGTTCAGTCACTAAGTCATTTGTTTCTATCATTTTCTTGAATTGACTCCATAGCCCAAGGTCCTGCTTTTCGTTCACCAATAGAACCAGAAATATTGTAACAAAGTGTTAAATCTATCCAATAGTTTAAATCCATAACATTTACAGAGACAAAGTCTATGAGAGAGCCCTCTCCAGGTCGGAAAGGCTAGTTTTTGACCTCAAAGTTGGTTTGTAGGTTGCCTCTTTCATTCATTTTCTCAGTCAAACAAAGTTTACAGAGTGATAAAATTTTGGCGTCATTGTCGGGGACGGAATTGAATCAATTTTCCCTGGGAGAATGACTAAAGATATAGTTTTTACCCTTGAGGGTAATAGTGGGCCAAACATCTACGTTGGCTGAAATATTTAGCCTAGCGAATCCAGTAAAAGAGACCAGTTGCACAGATTAAATCCACTCGGACATCCTGTCTCCGAAGACCATTTATACCAGAGCCAATCCTGACCTGAACCCTATAGAGTCCGTGTATGATCCTGAGATACTTCTGCGTGGGGTAAGGGAGCAGGCGCAAGACCCATTCTATTACCTAGACATAAATTTGTCTTTACCCAAGGATGGGGCACAAAGCATTGATGACCTCAACTTTGACACCCTGTTTGAACAAACTTTGTTCAGGTCTAAATTAGAAACTAGCTTGGATCATATAGTCTTCGACGAGTATACGTTTCGATATTTGATACCAAATAAAATCTAGTAAGCTACAAATCCCACTCAGAACATATTGCAAATCCCAAACCACCCTAGAGAAATGGCCACCATATTGGCCCTGTTGTTCTACCATCCCAACTACACGATTTACCCCAGAACTACAACCAAAGGATCAAGTTGTATGATGTCGAGGGAAACGCATCCGCCCAAAAGCACCTAGATTGGTTCAACGATTTCATTGATCTAGAAGAGATGGACCATGCAGACACGAAGATGAGGTTGTTCGCACAGATTTTTTCGAGGGAGGTTAAAAAATGGTTCAAGGCCCTCCCAGCGGCAAGCATTCCCGACTTTGTCATATTTGAGACATCATTCATTGCTAGATGGGGAGACAAAAATAATCATTTGTAGCTACTGACATAGTACAACAATATGAAGAGAGTGTCGGAGGAGATAGTGCAAGAGTTCTCATCCCGTTTCATCAGGGTCTACAATGCAATTCCTGCAGAATTCCAGCCGCCCCCCGGGGTTGTGCAGCTTCGATACGCTGACTCTTTCAACAACTATTTTTCCTTGATGTTGAGGGAGAGAAGATCTTCTAATTTAGACGCCATGATGAGCGACGCAATCAAAGTCGAGGTAAACTTGATGGTGTCGGGAAAGATTAAACAAAGCTTCAACAGAGGCAAGAAGAAACCTCAAGGAGATGCATAGTCGTCGACTTCTCGACCCTCGAAAGAAAAGTTTGAATTGATGATGGAGACAATGGAGAAGTTGATGGAAATAATGTTTGTGGTAAACAAGCCCGCCACCCAAGAACAACATGACCTCCAACCTAGAAATCATAACCTTAGAAGAGGTATGGTCCCACAGATCAGGCAGAGGGAACAGAGAGACCAGGGTGACCAACAAATAAGGTCCCCATTATAAACGCGTCAACCAGCCAGCACATTTAGCACGCATTAATGGAGAAAGGGACGGGCGTCAACCCTCCCGTTTTTAAATTTTTAAATATGATTCGATACAGATCATTCAGGTTGAAAAGTTGTAAGCACCAACCATGCCTTTTTACAGGTAGTGGTTGAGGTTGACTTAAATGGTTGCTTGCAGCAAGCCCAGGACGTAGTCAAACCTGGGCATCCATTTATGTAATGTAGTCGTAGGAGTATGGTGTCGCTCTGAGACAACGATGGCACTAAGGTGGTGGAGGAGGATAAGCTCATGGAGCCCTCATTTTTGTAAGGGGGAAGTAAGTAGGAATTATAGGAATCAGATAGAGTTAGAATAGGAGAGGCCAAAGTAGAGAGGTCGAGAGAGAGAGAGATGAGACTGGTTACAGTTTAGCCTTTGTAAATTGTATGTAAAGATACACAGAGATTAATAGAAAAGAAGTTTTTCCTGCACATGGTTGTTCATGTATTTATGTTTCATGAATGAATGTTGTAGATGTATGTTAGATTTACATTTGCAGGGATAGATAGAATGTGTCTATCTTTTGAGTTGTGATATCAGTCTGGGTTCTTTGGGTTGTGCAAGGAGTGCACAATGAAACGCGAGAAGTTCTGTAGCTAGCGCAAGGAGTGTGCATATGAACTCAGAGGAGTCAGAAAGAACATGCCAGGAGGGAACACCAGGAGGATTCACAGACTCAAAGGAAGCCTCAGAGTCACTGAATACTCTGGAGGAGGAACTGTGCAGAGGAAGGCACAGAGAAGAAATAGAACTACTGAAGGTTCTATAAATCTCTTCCAGGAGGGAATCGAGTGTGTGTATAGAGTGCACAGGAGGGACTCTATTTCGGGTTTAGAGAGAAGAAGTGTCGAGGAGAGACACTTACAGATTTTTTGAACACTCTGTAGGCTCTGCAAGGTGTGCATCGAGCAGAAGAATGTCAGGAGGGCATGAAGCATTTATTTTCAAATAAATACTTCAGATCTAAGTTATTTGAAATCTCAACAGCACCAGGAGTGTGTGACAATGGACTTGTTCTAAGTCCATAAACTCAGAAAAGAAAGAATGAGAAGAACGTGCACAGAGAAAACCTTCGAGGTTTCTGAGTTGACAAAGCTCAGGAGGGGAAGTGTTTCTATAACGCATATGAGACCCAAAGGAACCGGGCTCGCAAGAGAAGCATCAAAGGCCAAGACCTTCAAGTGTTGAAACTCTTCCAAGGGAAAGGAAGAAGCGCAAGCTTAGGAGGAGGAGCATCGGAAATCGTTAGATCAGTTGCGAAAGAGGAGATATGGACCGTTGGGGCCTATGTCCAGATAGCAAGAGGAGAGTGCATAAGGGATCAGATATGAACCGTCAGATCGAGCACCGAGGATCGATATCCGTCGGATCCATGAAAAGGTGCACGACGTTTAACCCTCGTACTAGAAAAGGAGAGAGAACTCGTCAAAGTCCCAAAAGCATCAGGACCATCCATCTCAAAGGACAGGTGGCAGCAGATTCAAGCAACCGAAGTCTTGGTCACCGGGAGATTGGCGAGGAGGAGTCGTCAAAAGTCCCGAAACGGAAATCGTGAAATCATTCCGAACATTGGATCGGGTGTGACATGTGGTGAAGATCCAAAAGCCACCGGGGGTTTGTTTACCGACAGTTGGGAGGTGAAGACTCCGCAAAAATCCTGAAAAGGAGATCGTCGGGATTTGATCTGGGTCGTTGATCAAGTGACGGATCTGGACCGTAGATCTGAGAGGTATAGGGTCTCTGGGTTTTGGAGATTTGAAATAGAAAGGAGGAGCACTGCATCGTGATTCCCCGAATCATGAAAGCCGAAGCACTCGGAGGAGTAGCCCTAGGCCGTAGGACAGGGTCATGTGGAGAAGGCTTAAGGAAGGAGCCAAGGAGCCCTTAGGCCCTTTTCGGGTTTCATCATTTCGAAAGGCAAGGAGTTCGAAGGAGGAGTCCTGAGACGTGAATTCCTTACTCGTGAAACTGCAAAACGATCGTGGTCGCCGATCTAGGAGGACACAGGACCGTTGGATCTGGTCTGGAAAAGGATCGAGATTCAGGGTTTCAAAGATTGGAGTGTTGGGTTTTCCTTGAACCCACACTCCCGAAATCGCGAAATGCGAAATAACCTTTGGGGGTGTAGGTCATGGTCGCATGAAGGAAGGCTCACGCACCGGATATAAGGGAGGATGAAAGGATCGTTATCCCTTTTTGGGGTTTCGGAACTCAGAGGGACGGGGTGCCTTGACATTGGGATCCCCGATATCACAAAACACGATTGCACCCTTTGTGGGTTAGACCTATGGTCGCGCCATTGGTCACATTGATGAGAGTTAAGGGACCTGTGGATTCGTTCAAAGGGTTCCAGCAAGAGCCCGAAGAGCCATTTCAGCTCAGGAAATAGAGTGATCCAGAGACCGGGAGGTCGGCAAAACCCTGCTAAGGTAGGGGGTCTGCATCAAGTGGTATTAGAGAAAGAATTTTCGTATGTAGATTTCAGGTGAAAGAGAAAGAGTAGATAAAGAGACTACTCTGATACACACCATCAAGTGGTATCAAAGTAGGAATTTTCATCTGTAGATTTCAGGCGAAAGAGAAAGAGTAGATAAAGAGACTACTCTTATACACACCATCAAGTGGTATCAGAGCAGATATTTCCGCCTGTAGATTTCAGGTGAAAGAGAAAAAGAGGGGAAAGCCGAGATTTGTTTGCAGACAGCAGGCAAAGGGAAAGATAGTGAAGGAGATAGTCTGACTATATCAAGTAGTATCAGAAGTTGAAGTTCACTTGTGGATAGCAGGTGAAGAAGGAGACAGAGTAATGATGATCTATGAATATTGTTGCAAGGTGTGCATCAAATGGTAGATATCTAGGAGGGCTGAAGAGTGAAAGGATGGCTACTGAAGGCCATGAACGTGGTCGAAGAGGAGACCACCAACAAAAAAGCAAAGCTGAAATTGACAAAGAGCTCACTGAGATAAGAGCAAGAATGGAATAGCTGACATTGAAGATGCAGCAGGAGGAAAAAGTACATTGGAGGTATGAATGGCCTCTGAACAAGAAATCCAAATGGCATGTTCAAAAGTTGTTGGCCAGGAAACAGCAACAAGATTTGAGGAAGTGGTTGAGGCATACTGAAAACCTCAGTGAAACAGAGATGGTTTGCATATGTGAGCCAGAAGTTGGAGAAACCCTCAGTGATGAGGAAGAGAGATCAATTTCAAGTCTCATAAACTGCCAGGAGGGCAGAGATGAATTTTTCAATTGCCAGGTGGGAAATGAAATGAGATCATTAGAGGATCTCATAGACTGTCAGACGGGCAGCCAAGGAAATTCATATTGCCAGGAGGGAAATGATATGAGATTAGTAGAGGATCTTGTAAACTGCCAGGTGGGCAGAAGTGAACTTTCGAGTTGCCAGGTGGGAAATGGGAAGAGATCAGCAGAAGGTCTTGCATACTGCCAGGGAGGTACTGGTGAAATTTTAGATTGCCAAGTGGGTAATGAGATGGGATCACTAGATTTCATAGTCTGCCAGGTGGGCAGCAAAAAATTCCCAAATTTCCAGGTGGGTAAGGGGAAAGAGATGAATCTATGTGAAAGTCTCGAGAGCTCATAAGTGAGTTCATGTCGACAAGGAGTGCTGATAGGAAAAGATTTGGATGGGTTTGCAGGCCATATGAATGAAGATGATGACAAGTTAAAAACTTTCACCATCCAGGAAGAGAATCAGAAGATCATTTTGATGATTGGATGGATAAAGGTATTCCTACCACATAGCCAAGTGAAGGCCAGTGCACATGATGAAAGTGCAGCAGTAGAAGAAGGACAGCCAGAAGAAACTGTCAAAGAGGAGGAAATGGAGCAAACATTGATGTCTACCCCAACATAAGGAGATGAACATTAAGAAGAATGGCTCAAAATTTTCAGCCAGGAAGATGGAGAGGAAGCAGACGACATACATTCTGTTGGTCTATGTGAAGAACTGGAATCCCTAGAGAAGAGGGTGATAGTGCAAAGCCTGCGCATCCAACAGATCAAATTGGAGACAAATGGAGGATTATACCAGCCCCAGGAGCAGCTGGAAGAAGTTGGACTTGAGCCAACACAAGGAGAATTGGTAGAAGAAAATATGTCAGGAGGTAAAGCTGAGCAGAAAATCAGTGATGGGACTGCAATACTGGAGTCTGCAGTAGGGTGGCAAGATAAGGCCACAAGAAATGGAGAAAATCGTAAGGGGGGTCGAGATGATCTACCCACTGACAAGGAGGAGGAAGTACAACAGAGAGGACTGCATAAGGAGAGCCATCCATTGGAGCAGATGGACAGGGTGATTGAGGAAATTAGGAAGCTAATGTTGAGGTCAGCAGAAGCAGTCAGCAAGGAAGAGTTGAACAAAGGAGATCATGCCATAACAATAGGGAAGCAGAAGCAGTAGCAGCAGTAGCAGCAGCAGCATAGCTGGAGAGGAGCAAGAGGACATCTCCAAGGGAAAGTTTGGGATCCAGGTGGATTTTAGCACTAGAGAAGAGGATCTCATGAGCAGGAGCTCATGATTTTCCCAGTAGGGGAGTATGATGCAGGAGCATTGCTCCACATCATAAACGTGTCAGCCAGCCAGCACATTTAGTGTGCATTAATGGAGAAAGGGAGGGGTGTCGACCCTCCCATTTTTAAATTTTGAAATATGATCTGATACGAATCATTCAGGTTGAAAAGTTGTAAGAGCAGACCATGCCTTTGTACAGGTAGTGGTTGAGGTTGCCTTAAATGGTTGCCTGCAGCAAGACCAAGACGTAGTCAGACCTGGGCATCCATTTATGTAATGTAGTCATAGGAGTAGGGTGTCTCTCTGAGACAGTGATGGCACTAAGGCGATGGAGGAGGATAAGCTCATGGAGCCCCTGTTTTTGTAAGGGGGAAGTAAGTAGGAATGATAAGACTCATAGAGAGTTATAATAGGAGAGGCCAAAGTAGAGAGGTCTCAAGAGAGAGAGAGTTGAGACTGGCTACATTTTAGCCTTTGTAAATTGTCTGTATAGATACACAAAGATTAATAGAAAAGCAATTTTCCTTGCACATGGTTGTTCATGTATTTATGTTTCATGAATGAATGTTGTAGATGTATGTTAGATTTACATTTTTAGGGATAGATAGAATTTGTCTATCTGTTGAGTTGCGATATCAGTCTGGGTTCTTTGGGTTGTGCAAGGAGTGCACAACAGAATGCGAGAAGTTTTGTAGCCAACACAAGGAGTGTGCATCTGAACTCGGAGGAGTCAAAAAGAAAGTGCCAGGAGGGCACACCAGGAGGATTCACAGACTCAAAGGAAGCCTCAGAGTCACTGAATACTTTGGAGGAGGAACTGTGCAGAGGAAGGCACATAGAAGAAACAGAACTACTGAAGGTTTTGTAAAGCTCTTCCAGGAGGGCATCGAGCGTGTGTATAGACTGCACAGGATGGACTCTATTTCGAGTTCAGAGAGAAGAAGTGTCAAGGAGAGAAACTTACAGAGTTTTTGAACACTCTGTAGGCTCTGCAAGGTGTGCATCGAGCAAAAGAATGCCAGGAGGGCGTGAAGCATTTCTTTTCAAAGAAATACTTCGGATCTGAGTTATTCGAAATCTCAATAGCACCAGGAGTGTGTGAGAGTGGACTTGTTCTAAGTCCATAAAATCAGGAGAGAAATCGTGAGAAGAACGCACATAGAGAAAACCTTCGAGGTTTCTGAGTTGACAAATCTCAAGAGGGGAAGCGTTTCTATAACGCAAACAAGACCCAAAGGAACCGGGCTCACAAGAGAAGCATCGAAGGTCGAGAACTTCAAGCGTCAAAACTCTTCCAAGGGAAAGGAAGAAGCGCAAGCTCAATAGGAGGAGCATTGGTAATCGTTAGATCAGTTGCGGAAGAGGAGATCTGGACCGTTGGGGCCTACGTCCAGACAGCAAGAGGAGAGTGCATAAGGGATCATATCTAAACCGTTAGATCGATCACTGAGGATTGATATCCGTCAAATCCGGGAGAAGTTATGCGAGGTTTAACCCTCATAACAACAAAGGAGAGAGGAATCATCAAAGTCCCGGAAGCATCAGGACCGTCCATCTCAGAGGACAGGTGGTCGCAAATTCGAGCAACCAGAGTCTTGGTCACTGGGAGATTGGTGAGGAGGAGTCATCAAAAGTCCCAAAACGGAAAACGTGAAATCATTCCGACCGTTGGATCAGGTGTGACGCGTGGCGAAGATCCAGAAGCCACCGGGGGTTTGTTTACCTGGATCTGGGAGGTGAAGACTCCACAAAAATCCTGAAAAGGAGATTGTCGGGATTTGATCTGGATCGTTGATCAAGTGACGAATCTGGATCATAGATCCGAGAGGTATAGGGTCTCCGGGTTTTGGGTATTTGAAAGGGAAAGGAGGAGCATTGCATCGCGATTCCCCGAATCGCGAAAGTCGAAGCACTCAGAGGAGTAGCCCTAGACCATAGGACAGGGTCGTGTAGAGAAGGCTTAAAGAAGGAGCCAAGGAGTCGTTAGGCCCTTTTCGGGTTTCATCATTTTGAAAGGTAGGGAGTTCGAAGGAGGAGTCATGAGACGTGAAGTCCCGACTCACGAAATGATCTTGGTCGTCGATCGAGGAGGACGTAGGACCATTGGATCTGGTCTGGAAAAGGATTGGGATTCAGGGTTCCGGAGATTGGAGTGTTGGGTTTGCCTTGCACCCACACTCCCAAAATTGTGAAATGTGAAATAACCTTTGGCGGTGTAGGTCGTGGTCATAGAATCGTGGTCGCATGAAGGAAGGGTCACGCGTCAGAGATAAGGGAGGATCCAAGGCTCGTTATCCCTTTTCGTGGTTTCGGAACTCAGAGTGATGGGGTGCCTTGACATTGGGATCCCCGATATCATGAAACGTGATTGCACTCTTTGTTGGTTAGACCTGTGGTCACACCAGCGGTCACATGGACGAGAGTTAAGGGACCTATGGATTCATTCAAAGGGCTCTAGAAGGAGCCGGAAGAGCCATTTCGGCTCAGGAAATAGAGCGATCTAGAGACTGGGAGGTCGGTAGAACCCTGCTGAGGTAGGGGGTCTACATCAGAAAATGAAGATATTATGTTGGAAATTTATGACACGTTGTCTTGGGAAACAGAGGAATTCAGGAAGGTTTATCGCAATGCCATCATGCAGTTCCAAAAGCAATACAACCTTAGGAGCAGAAAGGCGTCTACAGAACCGCAGCAAACGAATCCCATAAGGGAACCTCAAGAGGACGCCCCTTTCACGAGCCGACCAAAGAAAGACAACCCAACCAAGGATGCGACTGAAAAGGGAAATTCAAAGGAAGATTTTCCAGGGAAAGCGCCAGAAACAAGTCAGGAGATAGGCATAAAGGAAGTAGAAAAGGTATCCCCCCCTTTTAACTTTGAGAACAAAATGGCCAAGATTAAAATATCCATCCCTTTCAACGAGCTCATCAAGAAAGGAGAATATCGAGATCATATTATTAAAATGATAAAAATGGGAGAGACTCCCGACACCCTGAACATCCAGGATGAACATCCAGGATGACCATCCTGCCATTTTGTTTGGTCCGAACGTGGAGGAAACAGGCGATACTGAGGACATTATCCCATTCTATATCAGCCTCAATATCCATGACATGACTTTTCATAACGCCATGATGGATTCGGGTGCGTCTCACAATCTCATGCCCAAGGTGATCATGGACGAGTTGGGTTTGGATATCACCAGGCCCTATAAGGATCTTTTTTCTTTCAATTCAAGGAAAGTGAAATGTTTGGGTCTAATCAAATATTTGGTTGTGTCACTGTCCCAAATCCCTTCTAAGAATCTGGTTATGTACGTGGTTGTGGCCGATATACCCCCTAAATTTGGCATGCTATTGTCTAGGTCGTGGGCCACAAAATTGAAGGGAACCCTGCAGATGGATATGTCGTATGCCACTATTCCTGTCTTCGGCCAAGAGAGACGGTTGTACAGAGAGGTGATGCTCAAATACATGGTGAGTAGAAAGACTCAACCGAATAACCACCCTATATACTCTTTTGACACTGATATAGACTCCTCCATATTTTACAATGACCTGATCTTTGAAGAGGAAGAGTCGACGGTCGTCATCACTGTCAAGGATAAAGTTGCTCAACGAGCAGCAAAGTGCACAGACCCGAGGAATCGCACAGAGAATGAAATGTGGAACATGAGCTTCGATAGATCCATTAGCAAGGAAGGGGCAGGGGTCAGCGTATGGATAAGTCCTCCCAAGGTGGGTACAAAATTCTGCTCATACAAACTCGCCTTCGATTGTACAAATAACATGGTTCAATATGAGGCATTAATTTTAGGTCTGAAAGTTTTGAAAGAGTTGGGCGCAAAGAGGATAGTGGTGCATGGAGACTCTAATCTTGTTATAAACCAAGTGAAAGGCATATATCAATCCAATCAGCCCAGACTAAGGGCGTATAGAAACCTAGTGCTGGACCTCCTCGAAGAATTCTTGGAGTATAATTTATCAGGGATCCCAAGGGGGCATAATCATATTGCATATGCCTTGGCCACCTCGGACTCAGTTTCTAATATTCCCATTTTCCCAAACAGAAAGTATGAGATCGAAGTCAAACACAGGCCAACGATACCCGATAATATCAAGTATTGACAGTATTTCTCCATATGAGCAATGAGTTCACCAACATCAACATCGATGATGATTGTTGTTGCGACGAAGATGAAGGTGCAACTGCGCATAGTAAGGACGATCCATTTCAGAACCAGATAGTTGGGAGGGACATAGTGCATCTAAAGAACAATATCATCCCAAAAGGATTGGTTCTATTGGAAAATTTGTTTGATGAGAACGATGTGGCTAGAAATCCCAATATCACTGTGAACTATGAATATGTCGAGGATTGCAACATCGGGACCCGAGAGAATCCGAAGATAATCAAATTATCAAAGATGCTCAGTCCGGGGGTCAAACAAGACTACATCAAACTCATGAAGGATTTTCTCGACGTTTTCGCCTGGAGTTATGATGACTTGAAAGTATACGACACTAAAGTGATTAAGCACATCATTCCTCTCAAAGAAAACCAAAAACCTTTCAAGAAAAAGATAAGACAGATCAACCCCCTTATGTTGCCGCTAATCGAAAAGGAGCTAAAGAAACTCTTCAAAGCCAAAATTATTGTTTCTTTAAGATTTTCGAAATAGGTTGCCAACCTGGTGCATGTAAGGAAAAAGAGCGACGAAATAAGGTTGTGCATGGATTTTTGAAACTTGAACAAAGTATCCCTCAAGGACAATTACCCGCTCCCTAAGATGGACTATATTTTACAAAAGGTAGTTGGATCCCAAAAGATGTCTATGTTGGATGTATTTTCAAGTTACAATAAAATCATGGTACACCCGGATGACGGGGAAAAGATAGATTTCACGACACCATGGGGTACGTTCATGTATGCTAAGATGCCTTTCGGCCTTATGAACTATGGATCTACTTTCCAGAGGGAGATGGATATAGAATTTGTTGAGGAAAAGGACAAGTTTATCATGATCTATCTGGATGACATCACAATGTATTCTGACTCCGACGAACAGCACCTTGAGCATCTGAAGAGTGTCTTCCAAAAATGGAGAAGGTTCAGCATATCGTTGAATCCAAAAAAGTATCATTTCGGAATGCAAGAAGGTAAATTGTTGGAGCACATCATTTCGAAGGAGGGTATAAAGATAGATCCCAACAGGGTAGAAGGAATCTTGAAAATCAGCACTCCATGCAGCAAGAAGGAGGTGCAATCCTTCCTGGGAAAGGTGAATTTCTTGAGAAGATTCATCATGAATCTGGCAGAAATTATAAAGCATATCACCTGCATGCTCAGAAAGGGAAACAAGATCAAATTGTTGGATTACTGAGAGGGGGGGTGAATCAGTAATAGAGCAATATAATCCCTTTAATCCAAGTGTTATATCAATGAAGCATTATTATCCAATAACTGCAGAGTAAATAAGCAATGAACAAATGAATAATCATACACATAC
>ML788558.1:16658-28709 GCA_009831015.1 Picea engelmannii | reverse complement strand
CATCTTCATCTATGCATTCTCATCAAGGACAATACATATTATATTACATCAATCATCAATCAATCAATCCTTTGACATCAATCAATCACTTAACATCAATCAATGACATCAATCAATCAAACCATTGGCATCAATGACAACATTATCCAACACAAATGGAACCCCGAAGCCAAGAAATCATTTGAAGACATCAAGGTAGTGTTGACCAAAGCTCTCATATTGGCCAGCCTAGATTTCACGAAGGACTTCATCTTGTTCTCATTCGCCTCGGAGCATACCATCGTTGGTGTACTGTTACAGAAGGACGATCAGAATTTTGAAAATCCTATCGCCTACTTCAGCAGGACATTGAGAGATTCCCCACTGAGGTATGATATTATGAAGAAACAAGCATACGCCTTAGTGAAAGCCCTTAAAGAGTTCAGGACTTACATACTACATTCCCACGTTTTCGCCTACGTACCCAGCATCACAGCCAAAGGCATCCTAACTCAGCCTAACCCTAAGGAAAGACGAGGGAAGCGGATCGCAGTCATGCTGGAAAATGACCTCGAAATCAAGCCCACAAATATGGTTAAGGGTCAGGGCCTCGCAAAACTGATGGCGCAATCAAACTGCGACATTCTGGGAATAAACTTCATTGATAATCTGACGGAGAGTCCTCAGGAAGAAATTACCGTGTAGGTGTCTCAAAAATTCATCTATTTACCTTGGTATGCATACATTATTTATGTGTTGAAGAATTTGCAAGCTCCCCCAGGGTTAAATAAGACCAAGGCTAGATTCTTGAAGCTAAAGGCCACTAAATTTTGTATCTTAGATAACTCTTTGTATTGGAAATCCGGGAGGGATATTGTTGAGTTTCTTACTAGAATGTGACGCGGAACGAGCTATCAAAGAATTCCACAAAGACGATTGCGAAGGACACCACTACTAGAAAACCACCGTGCATAAAATTTTAAGGGTAGGTTACTATTGACCCAACATCTTCGTAGATTTGTATAGAAAAGTTTCTAGTTTCCACGAGTGTCAGATTTTCGATGGAAGGAGAAAGTTGCAACCCCTGTTGCTAAAACCGATCTCGGTCGAAGCGTCGTTCATGCAATGGGGTTTGGACTTTATAGGAGATATCCACCTGCCATCCTCGACGAAACACAGATGGATACTTACGGCTATGGATTACTTCAAAAAATGGATTGAAGCAGTTCCAACGAAGCAGGCTACTGACACAGTCATCATTTAGTTTCTGGAGACCAATATATTGTCTAGGTTCGGATGCCCTATCAATATCATCACGGATAGCGCGGTCGCATTTAAGTCCAATAAAATGGAGAAGTTTTGCAAGGATTACAATATAACCCTGGGGCATTCCACAACGTATTACCCACAGGGTAACGGGTTAGCAGAATCGTCAAATAAAATCTTAACCAGGATCATTAAAAGACTCATGCATGACAACAAGAAGGTATGGCATAAGAAACTCATTTACGCGCTATGGGATGACATAGTCACTACCAAAAAGTCCATCTCAACGTCACCATTCCAAATCGTGTATGGCGCAGATGCAGTTTTCCCCATTTCACAGGGGTTTCCCGTCAGGAAATTACTACAAGAACAAGAGGTCGAGCCATATGACACTCAGAGAAGAATAAATCAGTTGATTAATGCGCAGCAGATGAGGGAGCAGGTTTACAACCGATCACAACTGCACCAAGACAAGATGAAGAAAAATTTTGACAAGCATGCTAAACAGGAGGAATTTCAGGTGGATAATCTGGTGTTAACGTGGGACACGAGGAACGAAGACAAGTTAAAGCATGGAAAATTCAATCATCTTTGGAATGGACCTTTCAAAATCGGCACGTACCACAAGAACAATGCATATCTGTTAGAAGAGCTTAACAAAGATTCCACTAGCAAAGGGCCTGTGAACGGCAGGTTCCTCAAACACTATCTGGTTCAGTAAGGTCTGTTTCATTTTTCATGTCATTGTAAATAGTCATTCCATTTTTGTTTTCAAAGAAGGCATTTCGATTCAATTTGTCAGCAGAAAACTGAAGCCCGGAGTGAAGGCCCTAATTTTATGTTGAGTTTGGTCGAAAATATGTCAAAAAAGTCTAGGTTGTGTTTTTCTTTTTCATTCTTTCAGAATCTAGAAGTCGAATAAGGTCCAATGGTCAGGCACCTGGTCTGTTGTTCTTTGCCACCTCACTGGGAGGATAGCATCGTGGTTGAAGCCAGTTGTTAGCGTCATCATTTTTTCAGTTAGAGTGAGTCTTAGTCGAGTCATGGTCTATGTGTCAAAGCATGTGAGATCAGGTACCGAATAACGCATGGGTCGAAGTCAGCAAGTGGTTGATTGGCCCTTGGAGTCGGGAAGGGATGTCAGAACCAAAACATGTGTAAGTGGTAAAGGATTTTTCCCAAAGAGTCAGGTCCTGTCAAAAGAGAAGGTTTTACGTGCCAAAATTCGAGGCAAGTTGTTAAATAGAAGTCACATCAACCGACGCAATGACCATCATCAGCTCATTATGAATTCAGAGAGAATGAAAAATCACAACTCCCATATCACGTATACTCTGCAGCTCTTATCAGTTGTACCTTACATGCCCCGAAGTGTACTCGTCGTGCGGATGTGCTGCGAAAATCTTTGGCTTGCTTCGAAACCTCCAGTCATCATGGATTCAGTGTCCCCGGGAACGATTCCATCTCTCATCCACCCAGTTATAAATTATGGTTTCTATGCATGTATTATGTTCACCAGCAAAGTTTATGCTCTGTCTGTAATTCTTCCCGCGAGCCCTGAGATTCTCGTGGATGGAAATCCAATTGCCTTCGGTAGCGCCACAAACTCAGGTCAAGAAATATTACCACTTTGGGTTCGTGATAAATCTTTCACGCGCAAGACAAATACACGTTGCACCATGACAACATCTCAGAACATAAGGAAAGGCGCGCGAAGTAGCAGAAATGTGGGGCCCGAACCCCAAAACTTAACGTTGGTAAATGAATATCCGGACGTCAGAGCATCGTTTGAACAGGTCGGATGCATGGTATTTTGTAGGAAAATCAAAGGATTCAACGTGAAACTGGCAAAGCAGTTTGCACTCAGGTTCAATGGGTTTGGCGTAGTAATTGTAGGAGTCACTTTCCAAGTAACAAAGGAAACTTCGCCATCTACCACGGAGATCCCTCCACGCAGTGAAAGGTGGTCTAAAGGCAGGCCTTTGGATACGCTATGCTACGAGGAATTCATCAAACCAAATTGTTTAAATGGGAAAGTCGAAGAGGGCATTCCAAGTAGATATCTGCAGGAGCCTTCTCAGAAGCTCCTGAGAGCGATTAGGAAATATTTCACCTGTGAAGGAAGGTTCGATAGAATTCACTCACATCACATCAGATCGTTGATGCATTTCACTGGAAGGATACCCTTAAACCTTTCTTTCTTCTTGCACCAAAGCCTCCGAGAAATGGCAGACGGTGTCCAAGATGATACAAATCAGCTGAAGAAGAAACCATATCATGTCTTGCTAATTAAATTATTGATAATTGAGGAGTTGAGGTGATTGGGAAACAACTGGGATTCGTTCATACTCACAGCCGACATCTCCAGGGACCCCAAAGGGGATTCCCCTCTACTGGCGGAAAAATTAACATCTCACCACGCGGAGGCGAAAATAAGAAGGACCATGGAAGAACGAAAGACATTGGCAGCCACATCTCCCCAATAGTCGATACCCCAGAAGAGGGGCAGGCCAAGGAATAACAAAGAGACCAGGGAGGCCCAAGTCTCGAACAAGCCGTGTGTAAAGTCGACCGCCGAAGAATTACTCATGCGCGCCATTCGGCTGGAACCTGTCGAAGTTCCAAGTCGAGAAGCCTATGATAGAAGGAGAAGGACAGACAGTGAAGGCACAGATATTCGTGAATCGTCACAGTAACTAAACCAAGCACGGATCGCTATTTCTAAGTTGTACTAGGAGAACCGGGAACTAAGACAGCAGTTAGTAGTGAATACCCTCAAGGCATCAATGCCACAGTTCTGAGAGGGAAACATGACGTGACTCAAGAGATAGCTCAGGGAAACGCAAGATACAATCATCCAGCTACGCGAAGCACAGAGGATTTCAGAATAAATAAATGCAAATCACTTCAAGAATTTTGGACCGACACTAGAAAACGTTCGTGCAGTGTTGGCCAGCATGCAGAAGAGGATGAAATGGAACGTAGTCTTCAAAGGCAAGTAATGAATATGAAAATGCGCAACTGGTCTCTTAGGAGAACGTTGTGGATGTCCAAACTACAGACGAAGCCAGAAGCATGATCGACCAACTCCATTTTTGTCTTTTCAACGTGGCGCGGATTTTGTCTCCCCATGTCTTGTTTTCCACCAGGGAGTAGGGACTCTGACAAATACCCACGCAGAAAGCATACGACGCACAATGTTGGAATCCCATCTATTGCAAAGGACAGGTGTACATTGGACATACGAGAGTTTGAATAGAGGCATCGTTCCCTAACTGGGGTCATCATTTTGGAAACACCTACGACAGTCTGCAATCACCCGCCATATGTACGCTCCAGCAAACGATCATGTGGCAGAATCAAGTTCATTACAATGGGTGGTAGGAATTTGACAGAGCACTTGATCGACCAGATACCCTATCAAAGGAAAGCATCGACACATCACCCTCTAATGATGAGATATTGTTGATGACCGAACCATCGTGGAAAAGACTAGTGGTTATGATGTGACCAAGTACAGTCAGTTTCTATTTTTAGCAAAGTATCATACAAAGAGTCATCTAGCAAAGAATAGTCAGAGCCTAATTTCTAGGGATAGTAGTTAGAAATCAGGGTAGCCTGAGCAGCACACCTTGGTCTATATATTTCTTCTTTTCAGTGTAAGTCGAGTTGATTGGAAAAATAGTATAGACAGAGACTATTGAATGTAGCTTTCGATCTTGATTGAAATTTAATGCAAAAGTCCTGAAACTTTGACGAAAAGATTCTAATGGTGGAAATTTGATCTATTGTACTCTCTCTTTGCGTACATGCTTTCTTGTGTTCTTTATATTTATATCTGTATTTTTTGTCTAAATAGGAACGTGATTCGAATCTAGAATTCACCATGGAGTGCTCTAGATTTGCGTCATTTAGACGAGTGTGTTTCTTCTAAAAGTGAACTCTGAATTCATCCCCCGCAGTGCTCTGAGTTTCTTTATGTGTTTTTCTCCTGCCACACAGAACGCTTTTTAACTGAAATATTGTTGCTTATTTAGCCTTTATCCTCTCAAGTTCAGTCATTTGTTTCTATCGTTTTCTTGAATTGACTCCATAGTCCAAGGTCTTGATTTTCTTTCACAAATAGAACCAAAAATATTGTAACAAAGTGTTAAATTTAGCTGACATTTTAAAGCCATAACCTATACAAAGACAAGTCTCGAAGAGAGCCCTCTCCAGGTCGGAAAGGCTAGTTTCTGACCTCAAAGTTGGTTTGTAGGTTGCCTCTGTCATTCATTTTCTCAGCCGAACGAAGTTTACAGAGTGCTAACACCAGTATAGATACATGTCAATTTGGGAATGATTGTATTCACTACCCTATATAAATCTATCATTCTATGGGATTTCAATATTCAAATAGGTAGCAAGAAATGAAAGAGTAGTTCCAACCCAAATTCATTTATACCCATGTATGTCAAAGCGAAAAACTCTTTGAGAAACATGTTTGACAATAGTTCTATATGGTTTTACAGTGTAGTAGCTAAATGTATATAACTTGGCAAGTGAACCCACAACAATTACCAACACGCAAGCAAACTCGTAAAAATTACTAGTGATTTTACAAACAATTACCCATAGCAAAGAAATAGTGTATTAAAAAACAGATTTCCATTAAAATAATGTGATGTGTTGAAAGATAGAGTATTTGAAAATGTTGTAAACTATTTGATGACACATTAAGTACAAAAATGAATAAAATTTCAAAAATTGTATATCCATAAAGTACAAAAATGATTAAGTAATCATTTCATAAATTTCTCATAAAAACAAACTAGAACTTTCAAATGCAACATAAATGATTTATGAATTATCATATATGGTCATGTTCTCCACCACTCTCCTCCAGCCACATTCTCCTCCACCACTCTCTCCTCCAAATTTCCCTATAAAACATTTGAAATGCATATTAGAGACATAATTGTAAGTACTTATCTTGAAAAAAAACTAATAATTATAATTAAATTATGATGCATTTAATAATAGTTACAAACTTTCAACCATGCTTGATACYTGTGAATCGTCAACTGGAACATCTTTCAATATGGAAGAAGATTGYGTCATACYAAAGGTCCCCTCCTGGATCCCCTATAACACACACACACACACACACACACACACACACACACATATAAAACATTTTTAAATAATTAAACGAATACAAATTAAATGATTGACACTTGAAATCATAATTTTAAACTTTGAAACATGCAATACCTGTGAGCTGYGAACCTCTAGAAAATMTCCCRTGCCTATGGATGATAGTCCCCAATTAAATGATGTTTTATTTAACATTCTAGTGAACTGTAATTAATKAACATARACATTTTGTGTTAGTTCAAAAATTGCAATGATGTGGATCTAATAAAAGAATTATCATCGAATGCATGAAACATTTACCAAATGTAACACATATCGATCCAATGCCCCCTTCCCCATGCCCAATTAAGTCTTTCTAACCATTGCGACAAAAAATTTCATAAGCTCATACCTCTTCAAGGCTCATGCGATCTATCTCATCATATGTCTTATATACAAAACTATCACGGGCATTGGATCGTGCTCTTTGTCGGTTCAAACTGACATCAATACCAACCAAAACTGAATTTAAATTTTCAGCTATTGTCTCCCTTGCGTTCCAATCAACTTATAAAGTGGCCTCCATCTTTGAACGTAGAGAAACCACCCTTGGTGGACGAGATGCCAAGGGTGGTTGAGGTCTAGGAAACACTGGATCTCTAAATGCACATCTTTGATTATACATTCGACCTTTACCAACACCATAATATTTGGATGGTAGGTCGGTATAATCAAGGTGCATATTCTCAAAAAACTCCACATAAGTAAATCTCGCAAAATAATATAGCACCTCATCATTCCATGGAAATCTACAATATGTTGCCAAGAATCGATCATAAATATCGATTGCAATGTGAGTGTGTTTGAAATATTGCACCTTCAATATTTGTCGTTTTGGTCCTTCTTTAAAATTGAACATTGAATTTGTCTTCTCTTTTGACACTCTTTTCTCTATTTCAGGCCATTTATCAAAGCCCATCACTTGTTTCCTATGTCTCCTCATCAAATCAACAAAACCATTGGTTGTTGGCCCAAGGTTCTTATATACATCAATGAAGTTCTCTAAAGAGTTAAAAAGGATCTCCAAGATTTGTTTTCTCTCTGCAAGGAGATCCATTTTCTCAAGATCATGCTTCAACTTTGCATGGTGGCTTGTGCAACGTTGAAAAGTCATTTCTTCAACCTCACCTTCCCAAGGAAACTCCACCACAATCTCCAAGGGATAGGTGGTGATAGGGGTGTAATCTTCATTTTGCTGAAAATATTCCCCTTGTTCACCTTCACCTTCACCCTCACCCTCACCCTCACCCTCACCCTCTGCTTCATTATTGTCCCCAGCAGAAGCCCAATCCTCTACACATTTAGAAATATTTGTAAATATTTAGGAAAATTCACAATGAACAATATACGCATGTCCATATGCACGAGTGATTTATACAAAAACATAAAAATAAATAAAAATAAAAAAATTTACCGGCCATTTGTTGTTGATGTGATTGGAGTTATTATACATTAGTTTACAAAGGAAACTCTTCCCAATAAAATCTTTCCCCAAAATCACGATTAGAAAATTATCGCAATGATCCATCATGCAATGGATCAAATTGAGCACCCCCTGCAAATGGATGTGCATTCTCTCGTGATCTACTAAATGATGCATTTGAAAAAAAAATTATCAAGTACAATTAGTTATATCAATTTCAACATATATGTGTGCACAATTTAAGATGTGCATATAAACATACATCTACCTTGATCTCCAACCTTACTAGATCTAGATGAATTTGATCATCGTCCGCACTGACTAGATCTCATTTTTTCATTTGACTGTCGTGTGTGACTAGTTGCCCATACGTGACTATGGTTCCTTGTTGAACTATGGGTCCATCTACTGCTTTCATTAGATAGCCTAGATCATTTTCAAGGCATAATTGGAGACTCCTCTCAATCCATGTATATTATATATGTGTACCAAGCTGCAAATTGACAATTGACAATATTTTAATACATAAATTGACTATATTTTTATACATCATATAAAAACTTGTATTTCTTCCACATCCTATGAAGAAATTCCATTAAAGTAAAAAGTTTATGTGCATGCATATCGATCGGGTTGTGGTCTAGAGGTTGAAAAGAAATGTTCTCATGTTAATGACCCAAGTTCAAACCTCAATGGGCATAGAGCATTAAAATTAAGTTGTCAACCAAGTTTAATGATGTTCCATCATCTGGACGGCGGGGAGTCTAAAGAGACATCACAATTTGACCATGATAAAAGTAGCATTTGCCCATGATAAAGGTAGTTAACAAGATGTTTTGATCCGATCGTCCTATTTTTTGGATGTGATGTGTTGTGGCACCTACAGAATGTAAATTTGTCTCTACGGATGAATAAATTTACGTTTTTTTTTAGGAAAAAAAAAGGTAGTTAATCTCTCTTATTCCACAAAAACATAGATCTATAAGATATGTTGAGCAATGAAAACACATGATAGAGAAAGGCTCTTCACAGAAACACATTTCCTCCCAAGTGACAAAAGAATATGCTTGGATTGTATGAACCAAAACAATCAAAACAATGTCATTCTTAGTCTAGTGGCTATTCATATTGAAATTCCAAAGTGACATTCCCAATTTTCTTACTATATTAAGAAAGGTATAGAGCCTGAAACTTTGAAGAATTGTATAAGAAAGTGTAAGTTGTCATTCGAGCAAACCCGTCAATCAAACACGCTAAGAAACATCTCCCTAAAGTGCAGAAGAATTACTTGATAATGAAACTAACCTATGAAGAGATAAAGGCAAAATTAAATTCTCTATTAAATGCTTTGAATGTCGATGTTGATGAAGAGAATGACGAGTAAATTATTAAGTTATTAGATCAACTATTCGTTTTTCTCTTCCTTCTTGATGAATTGCAGAACTTTTCATAAAGGGGATGCTTGGTGTTGGAAAGCTTTGTGGACTTTCAATGTATATGCCACACTTTCAATGTGCATCTCAAGTTAGATCAATATTTGAAGGCGTAAAAACCGGCTCAAAGGTTCAAAAATCCAAGATTATTAATCATCCTCTAATTGAATAATCATGATGCTAGGGGAATTCACATGGTACTTTCCAAGCACAATTATTTGTATGTGGCACAATAGGTAATTTATTCATGAGTACAATTCTTATCAATCTAATTTCAAAGTAGGATAATTTGGCGGGTAGGGGGGCTTCTAAAATCTACGTTGATTTGATGGCTCTGAATCTCTTTTTCTAGTGTTCCTTCAAAGGTTTTGAGCCAATTTCCTTATATATAGAAACTCTCTAAAAGAGGAGGGAAAAGAGGAGGCATTAGATTTATAGAGAGAATTAAGGAGTGAATTCTAGAGATGTGAACAATGAGTCAACAAGGGAAGAGAATACAAAAATGGCTTATGCTTTAGATCCAAAGATTCTTGAATGTGAAATAGAAGATCTGTTGCCATGCCTTTCCTCATAAGGAATTATAAATGTGACATCACAAGTAGGTATTCTATTGATGACACGGGTTGCGCAAACCACTACCTCTCCCCATAATGAAAGCTTCATATTCTTGGACATAAGCATGCAATAAACCATCTCCACAATAGCTCTATTCTTTTGTTTTGCTACTCCATTTCGTTGTGGATTTTAAGGAACAATTCTCTGGTCATGGGATGCCTTAAGATATAAGAAATGACTGGAAATAATTGCTAATATATTCACCTCCACCATCAATGTTGAGATACTTTTCATTATCTTCATGTTGTTTCTTTTTCTTACTATATTAAGAAAGGTATAAAGTCTGAAACTTTGAAGAGTTGTATAAGAAAGTGTAAGTTTTCATTCGAGCAGGCATGTCAATCAAACACACTGAGAAACATCTCCCTAAAGTGTAGAAGCATTACCTGACAATGAAACTAACCTATGAACAGATAAAGGAAAAATTAATTGTTTGGTTGAACACTTTGAATGTCAATGTTGATGAAGAGAATGATGAGTAAATTATTAAGTTATTAGATCAACTATTTGTTTTTCTCTTCCTTTTTGGTGAATTGCATAACTTTCTAAAAAGGGGATGCTTGGTGGTGGAAGGCTTTGTGAACTTTCAATGTATATGTCACACTTTCAATGTGCATCTCAAGTTAGATCAATATTTGAAAGCATAAAAATCCGCTCAAAGGTTCAAAAATACAAGATTATAAGTCATCATCTAATTAAATAATCACGATGCTAGGAGCATTCACATGGTATTATCCGAGAGAAATTATTTGTACGAGGCACAATGGGTAACTTATTTATGAGTACAATTCTTATCAATTTAATTTCAAAGTAGGATAATGTGGCGGGTAGGGTGGCTTCTAAAATCTAGGTTGATTTGATGGCTATGAAGCTCTTTCTCTAGTGTTCCTTCAAAGGTTTTGAGCCAATTTCCTTATATCTGGAAGCTCAATAAAGATGAAAGAAAAGAGGAGGCATTGGATTTACAGAGAGAATTAAGGAGTCAATTCTAGAGATGTGAACGATGATTCAACAAGGAAAGAGAACACAACAAGCCTTTTGGAGCATGAATGAACCTAAAACATTTAAGAGTCCTATAAGAAAGTGCATGCTGCCATTTGAGCATACCCATCATAAAAAAACTATCTAATTAATATTCTTCAAAATTTCTTAAAAATAAAAATTATCTAATCAATATTCTTCATATTGCATCGAAAGTAGACATAAACTACATTTAAAAAAAAATCCATTCAGATAAAAAATTAACAATAATAAAAATATAAGTAGGTCGAATTAAAAAGAAATAATAAAATAGGCTTGATAAATCCGGGTGTAAGATGAATCTACATTTAACCCATAGAAGAATTCTGACAAGGTTAAATGTGTGAGTGGGAATGAAATATAAAATTTTGTAAAGCTAAAAACTACCTAATTAACATTCCTCCTATTTTTAACTCATGGAAGAGGTCTGAGGCTTAAATGTGTCAATGTAAAAGAGAGGTCTGAGGCTTAAATGTGTCAATGTGTGAAAGTGGGAATGAAACTATTTCAACAAAGTAGCTTGACTATCATTTTATAGTTAGAATTTTGGAGCAAATAAAAATAATTATAACATTCATCCCTACCAGAAAATTCACCAAACATTAGATGCAAATCATGGCCTCCATGCGAGTATTTGACATCGTCTATAGACCAAGAGATATAGAACTATGTCTTTAAGACACTGGAACGGCCCATGCCAACACTGGCTCTAGTTGTTCCAAGTAAGGCAATGACTAATAGAATCCAATAGTAGAGGAAGCCCATGTTTTTTGCTAATAGGCAAATAAATGACAGATTTTATGCCTCATTGTCTTGTCTTGAATAGAAATCCAAACTATGATGTGCATGAGCAATACGAGAGTTAATTTATAAGAGGGAAATGACCGGTTGTTTGAAAAGTATATGTTAAATTTACATGCAGCAGCGAGAGCCATTCTCCTGGAGGATGGCCAAGGCCCTAGACGAGATCTAGGGCCCCCAGTGCACTCCTGGGGTATGTGGTCTGGGACCAATATTGATGAAGACCCTAGGTTTGTAACCAGGGCCCCTGGTTTGTAACCAGGGTACCCATGCCTGGGGCATGGAAGTCTTTGTTTGTAACCAAGCAGTTGAAGACCCTAGGTTTGTAACCAGGGCCCC
>ML788558.1:0-16558 GCA_009831015.1 Picea engelmannii | reverse complement strand
GATTATGCTAAGGGTGCTGCCACCTGCTGTTTGAGGGTGCCGATCTCAGTCTTAAGGGTGTCGTGACCTGTGGAGAGTACCGCTGACTGTTTAAAGGGTGCCGCTGTCCATGTTTGAAGGTGCCGCTCCTATCCTGAAGGGTGCCGCTGCCTGTGGAGAGGTAACGCTGGCTGCCTGGGGTAACTTCTGAGTGTGACCTCTTTGGTTTGCTGCATCTTCATCTGGACTGTAACCTTGTTTGCTGTGGAGAGGGTTAGGGTTTTATTGTTGGGGTTTTGATTTACTTTTGTCTTGACTATGGTGGCATGAAAAGTTCCTTCAAACGGTGGCTAATAGATCTCTAATAGATCTTAACCAAACCTTTAACTGAGCATAAAACTCAAGACCTATTCTCTCTATGGTTGTGCATCATCTTCAGTGGTAAGGTTACTGCCAGGTATGTCTCTAATGTGCTTCTGTTGATAGTTCAGATCTGAGTTATTTAAATAATCTATTGTTTGCTATTTGAATCACAGTCATATTAGAAAGAGGTCTTGTATCATTGTTGATCTGTTGTTACACTTGAAAGGATCTTCATTACTGCTTGCATCAGAATTGAAATATAGATCTGCTGTTTTATTTGAAATAGTCTTTGCTTCTCTGTTTGGTCTAAGAATCTTTTGAGTTTTGTTGTAGATCTACTATTAGAAAACTGCTGTTATATATTTAGAGAGTATTAATATCACTGTTTGTGATCTGAGTTTTTGTCTCTCATTGTTTTTGAGTTTACTATTAGTGCATTTGCATAGATCTCTGTTGTCTTATTTAGAGGATTGGAATATCACTGTTAAGATAAGGTTTTCATCTCACTGTTAGAGATCTAACTCTATTGTTTATCTTAAGATCAGAGTTCTATTCTACTGTCACTGCCCTATATGATGTTCTGCACTTCAAATCTAAAGGAGTTTTGCATTGAATTTTAAAAGGAGACTACTGTTTTCTTCTTACCCTAAAAATTTAACAGTATAGACAAAAGACATGGTTGTGACAATTGTTTGAAAAGTTTTGAGAGAAGACAAGTAGAGTTGTTGAGAAGTCAACAGGCGGCGAATATAGAACAAGCGTTGTGGGAGGATACTTCCCTTGACACTTGTGTCTTCATGATAAAGTCAATTAATTAATCAATGGATAGATACACTTTCTTCATCTATATCATGAAGATTTGTTCCATTGTAAGACTAGTTAGGAGGGCCATAAGAATATTTGTGAGTATTAAGGTGTGTAATCAAATGAGTATTTATGGAATACTTTAAGTATGAACCAAGCACCAACAAATCAATTACATATATACTCCAATATATGATTCCCAAACAGTGGACATGAAGATACAACGCTCATATATTAGACATAACAAACAATTATGCCATTGTTGTGGCAAGTTTATATAACCAATGTACCACAATTTCAAGTTAAAAAAATATGTGAAGAGTGCACTAGCAATTATATCAAGAATCGTTTCATTACCTTACAAGTTTCTTGCCACAAGTTAAATACAAGGTCTTGTTTCAACACATTTTCCAACATCGTAGTTTCTATGGCTATCCATTGGAGGTTCGGTGGCCTCAAATTCCAATATGTGAATAAAGAGTTCATTTGTGACACAAAAACCGTGTGTGTCTCTTTTACAAAAGTAAATAAGACTGCATTTAACACATTCTCATTACGGAAACAAATATCATAGGGGTATTTGTTTAGAGAGAGATTGAAGTATAGGCATTATGCTCATAAGCTATAATGAGTAAAGTCGATCTTGACAGACCTTGCAACTAAATTTATGGACCACTAACATTGTGCATTTCAAAAAGTGATTGTGTTTCACTGATTTTGGTATGAGAGAAATACTTAAGCATCATAGTCATGCAAACAAGTTTTAGAATGTTGTCTAGTGTTCCTTCTCTTAATTCCAAAGTGTACATGGGAAAAAAAAAACAGAACTTGCATCCTATGAAACAAGCACTAAACTAGAGTGTATGAAAAGTTTTTCAAATGGGAAATTCCATAGCTTTCAAGGACATTTCCCAATGCAAATCCAAAACTCCAATGGCTTATTGTTCTGCTAGCACTTGTTCTCTACAATTTTGCATCCATGGCAAGAAATTTTACTAACTTGTTGTTTTTGTCGCCTGCTCGCATGTGCTAGCAGCTCTCACGGATAGTGAAACAATGGACAAGGATGCACAGATATGGAACAATGGCGCTCACGGATGGGCAATGATCGACAACGCTGGAACAACAGAGCTCACCAACAAGACAATGGGCAGGGATGCACAGGAATGGAACAATGGAGCTCACGGGATGGATAGGGATGGCACACCAAAGGTCACCTACGAGACAATGTACAGGGTCCGAAATTGTTCAACAGTCACACAACCCGATATATATAAAACTCTTTTTGGGAAAACATTTTTTTTTATCAAAAAAAATTTCGGTCGAAAGATTGTTTTTCGACCGAAATTTTGTTCCAACGAAACCTATTTCGGCTTAAAACGACTTTGTTGGACAAAACAAATTCAGCAAACTCATCAGGTGCACAAGGTGTCGTTAGATTTAACTTTCAGCAAAAATTTAATGTTGTTGATGAATGCAGCTATGTGAGACATTCTCCAGCTTACAAACCTATGAGATGTGGATCATTGCAGCTATGTGAGTCTTTCTCTCAGCTTACAAACCTGAGAGAAAGCCCCTAAGAAGGGTACGTGGTTCTTGCCTGAGACAGAGCTAGGATCGTAGAGATGACCTCCTCCATTCAGAGAGTTGAGAAGAAATCCAGATGATTATCCAGTGGAAAAGGCGATCTGTTGAGTTAGACGTGCATGTGGTTGAGCACAAGGTGAACGTGTGAAATCCCAAAGTGTTGGGTGCATCGTCATGTGAACAGAAATAAATATGGTGTATTAGCCTCCTCTAAGCAACAGAGTTGACGAGAAAACTCCATACGATTCTCCTGTGTGAGGCATTGGGAAAGAAGATATGTAGAGTGGACGTGCCTGTGGACATGCATGTGGGCGAGCACAAGTGAACGTGTGAAGATATGGTTCTTATGTGTAATGCAGTGAACTAGAGATATGACATCCCTGTGGATGTGCCCCTGGTGGATGAGCACTAGTGGTTGTACCATATCCTTTGCTATATATTTTTCAAAGAGAAAGACCTCCCTATAACCCTAATTGTTATGTAAAGGGTACAGGTCGGCCCCACCTTAATGTGATTAATAATAAATGTAAAAGATAATTAATCTGGTTAATATTAATTATAATAATTATAATTATAATTATAGTGTGACTTAAAGAGGTCGGCCATGTTGAGCCAATAGACACTTATGTTGACAGGTTTAGGTTAGTATAAGTAATGGTAAAATCCCCATTGTGGAAACACATCTTTCATGTGAGTTTGGAAATTTCAGCAAGTACACTTCTTTAGGAAAAGGGCGCACCTCTCTTGGGCGCTAGAGTTCTAGAGTTTAAGCACCCTCTTGTGTGCTAGGTTTTGTCTTGGTGGTGAAGGTCTTTCTCTTGAATAATATAGCAAAGGATTTGGCTAGGTTTTCTTCCCTTGTTGAGAACGGTTTCCCAGGATACTTCTTGTGTTCTTGTGCATGGTGTTTCTTCTTGTGATCTTGGTGGTTGCAACATTATTTTTTATGGTTAAGTGAAAAGATAAAATGGAATGAACTTCATGATTAACCTTGAATATTGAAAAATAAACATGGTATCAGAGCATAGGTCTTCAAAGAACCCATTGCACAAGTATCTACCAAGTCTCCTCTCTCTCTTCTGCAAAACCATACGGCCCTCCTAGGGTTTCCAGAAATTTCGTACGACCTACTTCTTTGAGGAGTTTCAGCACTTGTCACTTGGACGTTGGGGCTAAAAAGTGCATAGGAGTGTATGGCCTCCTTCAGTGCACCTCTAGCAAGCGTCATATTGCATTTCTGAGCATTTTGACTTTTTGGCCCTAGGGTTTCTAGGGTTTCGCTAATTTCTGCAAAAACTTCATAATTAGGGTTTCTGAAATTCCTTGAAGGGGCTCTTCAGTTCACCAATGTTCTCATGACAAGACTTCGGAGGAAGGATTATTGTGGGTAGTACAAAAGTGTGACATTGTGACTACCTTCTTCATGAAGATGTCAGGGGACAGAGACCAGTCAGGTGCCATTGGAGAAATCATATCAGCACCCTCAAGTATGCATTTGTATATGTATTATTTGTATCATTATCATGAGAAAAATTGCAGGAGGAAGGAACATTCTTGCTAAATTCATGGATCCAGAAGGATCTCAGTGCATTCAAAAGAACAACACACTGGAAGTGAATTCCTCGGGTTTGATTGTTGTATTTGTCATTCGTCTAACCTATATTTCTAAAGTTTGCTACATTTCAAGTAGGTGTTGTAGTTGTAACAACAATCCTTAATTTATTTTGATTTTGGAGATGTACTCATTATTCTCCTTTAGGAGATATTCTTGTTTTTGTTCCTCTTGTTTACTTCTTCCAGACAGGTTAACAACAAAGGAAGATTTTTATCCTTTAGAGGGAACCACTTGACTCAGAGGGAGTCAAAACTGTTTAAAGAAAGAAAAAGAATAGAACTATCATCGAGGAAACCAATGCAATAATGCATGATCAGAATCCTTTTATGATTCCATGGGCAGAAGCATGCATGACAGAGTAGATGTTCAGAACAAGGGTCTTCACCAGACTTTGAAAAACATAACTCCCGAAGAAGTCTTCACCAGAATGAAGCCTGAGATTGAACACTTCAAGTTATTTGGGTGCCCAATGTATTTTTTCATGTACCCAAAGAGAAGAAGTCCAAACTAGATCCTTTAGGGAGAAGGGATACAGTGAATCTTCAAAGACATTCCAGATCGACATATGTGGTCAGAGACAGATTGAGACAAGCAGACACGTTATCCTTGAAGAAGAGATAGTCTTTCAAAGACCTAGAGAATCTTAGATGGAGATTGACAGTAAGACAATACCTTCTCCCCCTTCAGTAATTCAGAGGGAGACACATTATTCCAGTTTCTTCAGTTTCTCCAGTGGATATGTTCAGAGATATTGCAGTAGGGCATAAAAGGCCTACCTAGACTCACTCTGCAAGAGGCAGAGAAACATACAAGCCTCTCAAGGCACATTTTGGGAAAGCAAAAGAGATTTTCGAGCTATCCTTCAATCATGAGCCACTTCATTGATGTTGAGTCTCCTTGTCTTAGAGAAGCAACAGGAGAACAAGTATGGAAATATGCCATAACAGAAGAATACCAATATATCTTAAAGAATGATGTATAAGATATTATTCAGAAGGGAAGTTTGTGGTAACTTCCAAGTGGATCTATAAGATCAAGCATGCAGCTGATGGAAGTGTCGAGAAATACAAAATGAGATCTATAGCCAGAAGTTTCTCACAAACAGAGGGAGTTGTCTATGATGAGACACTTGATCCAGTAAACCCGATACACTTACATTCATACCACCATCCATGAGTTGGAAACTATATCAGATAGATAGATTATTGATGAGTTTGGATTTCATCAAAAGTGTTGTTGATCCAAACCTATATTATTACAGTGTTGGTGACAAGACCCTGATTTTGATGACTTATTCAGAAGGTCTTGTTATTGGATACAAATAATCCTTGACTTTTGAATTCAAGATGAAGAATCTGAGTATGATGCACTACTTCTTGGGACAAGGAGTATGACAAAGGGCTGATGAGATTTTCCTGAATCAAGGAAAATATACAGTGAAAATATTAAAGAAGTTCAGTATGACAAGAATCCAAAATCCATCGTGATGGATTTAAAGAAAAAGATTGATGATGATTCAAACGAGATTGATCCATAGATGATTGGATCATTGATGTATCTGGTTAGCACCAGACTTAATTCATGCCATGCAGTAAGTGTGCTTAGTCACTTCATGAGTCAACCGAGACAAACTCACTAGACAACAGCAAAACATATATCGAGATATATACAAGGCACAGTTGTATATGGCTTGAGATATGCCTCTAGAGTGAACTTGAGTCTACAGAATATGTCGATTCAGATTGAGTAGAAAGTACAATGGACCAGAAGAGCACATCTGGTTGATGTTCTACCATAAAGTTTGCCATGGTTTCCCGAAGCAGCAGGAAAACAAACTCTGTGGCCTTGAGTACCACAGAAGCAGAGTATATAGCACTGACTGTGCGAAGCAATGTGGCTTCACAAACTTCTGACAGATTTGCTTGACCATGAGATGGATCCTATGATGATAACCAAGAGCCGTGTATAAATCTCTTTGAGAACCCAGTGTTTCCTGATGAATCGAAACACGACGAGATGAAATATTCTTTTATCAGAGATATGATGCAGAGGAAAATCGTACACATGCAGTACCTTGCTACACATGAGCAGATTGCAGACATCTTCACCAAACTAACTTGGTGAAGAATACCTTCCCAGTTGAGAGGGAGTATTGATGACTCCAGCCAAAACAAAATTCAGAGTAAATCCGTGTGAGACTTGGCATGATGAAGAATGTCTCCCTAGCTGAGAGGGAGTGTTAATGAATGCAGCTATGTGAGACATTCTACAGCGTACAAACCTATGAGATGTGGATCATCGCAGCTATGTGAGTCTTTCTCTCAACTTACAAACCTGAGAGAAATCCCCTAAGAAGTGTATGTGGTTCTTGCCTGAGACAGAGCTAGGAACGTAGAGATGACCTCCTCTATTCAGAGAGTTAAGAAGAACTCCAAATGATTATAGAGTGGGAAAGGCGATCTGTTGAGTTAGACGTGCTTGTGGCTGGGAACAAGGTGAACGTGTGAAATCTCAAAGTGTTGGGTGCATCGTCATGTGAACAGAGATGAAGATGGTGTATTAGCCTCCTCTGAGCAGCAAAGTTGACGAGAAAACTCCAGATGATTCTCCTATGTGAGGCAATGGGAAAGAAGATCTGTAAAGTGGACGTGCATGTGGACAAGCACAGGTGAACGTGTGAAGATTTGGTTCTTCTGTGTAATGCAGTGAACTAGAGATATGGCATCCCTATGGATGTGCCCCTAGTGGATGAGCACTAGTGGGTGTATCGGATCCTTTGTTATATACTGCTCAAAGAGTCAAACCTGCCTGTAACCCTAATTGTTATGTAAAGGGTACAAGTCGGCCCCACCTTAATGTGATTAATAATAAATGTAAAAGATAATTAATCTGGTTAATATTAATTATAATAATTATAATTATAATTATAATGTGACTTAGAGAGGTCGGCCCTGTTGAGCCAATAGACACTTATGTTGACAGGTTTAGGTTAGTATAAGTATAGGTAAAATCCCCATTGTTGAAACACATCTTTCATGTGAGTTTGGAAATTTCAGCAAGTACATTTCTTTGGGAAAAGGGCACACCTCTCTTGGGCGCTAGAGTTCTAGGGTTTAAGCACCCTCTTGTGTGCTAGGGTTTGTCTTGGTGGTGAAGGTCTTTCTCTTGAAGAATATAGCAAAGGATTTGGTTGGGTTTTCTACCCTTTTTTAGAACGGCTTCCCAGGATACTTCTTGTGTTCTTGTGCATGGTGTTTCTTCTTGTGATCTTGGTTGTTGCAACATTATGGTTTATGGTTAAGTGAAATGTTAAAATGGAATGAACTTCATGCTTAACCTTGACTATTGAAAAATCAACAAATGTCAGTTGTTCCGTTGAACAAGTCAAATAGTTCAACTGAAAAATGGGCATTAGCAATTTCCCCCAACCCAATTCTCACGAATGTGTTACCCACATTCATGATTTTACCCATCATATAGGTAACTATTTGTCAACTTTCTCAAAACGATAGGCGCATGTGTTCAGGTATAGTGTAACTTAGAATAAATGATAAACAAATAGCTTTGCTAACATGCTATAAAGGGCTTTAGTCTTCTCTGATCACAGACACAAGTGGGGCATTTTCGTCTTAACAAAATCTCAAAATCTCACTAGATCTGGAGAAAATGAGGTCAGAGCCTTAAGCTTTTAAGTTTTTCCAACCATCACCAACTTTCAACAAAAACTTGAAATGGTTGGAAGTCAGACTTTAAAGCCTCTTTTGAGTTTCTTTTTGTAGCCTTTAACATTGTTATTGGCATTGTTACTGAGATTGACACTTATGTGAAGATATGGTCCACCTTTTACCTTAAATTTATTCCTTTTTAATTCTCCAGCTTTTTTTATTTTTTATGTGTTAATACTTCTGTGTTGGTTGGGTTGTGGTCTTAGCGGTAAATCTGTGTGAGTTTACCACTGCCAGACCAATTTCAATTCGCAGCACATTCTATATAGATGGTTCCACTTGAGGATCCTGAGAGTGACACGTCCCAAGGATGTTGACCTCGCTACGATGCAAAGAATAGGAAGCTTCTATTAAAAAGTACTTGTTATTGAGTTTTCCCATTTCATTAATATGTGAGATCTTGATAATGTTGGGCATAGGACTCACATGTTGTTGGGTTTTTCAATTGTGTAATTTAACATTTCGCTGACAACAAAGTGTTGAAATATTATAACTCAGACAGGTCTTCTTGCTTAGGCGAGGTGTGATGCAAGCAAGGAACACTAGGATTAATGTTTCTCCAAGTCATTTAAGTTTTTCCTAAGTCTAACTTAGGAAAATGTGATTTGTTAGAATATAGGGAAAATGAAAACAGTAATAATCTTTTAAAGTTTATTCACTACTGTATATACAGATCAGCAATGAAATCAAAATTTTCTGAAGTAGATTGAACATAGAAATAAAACAATGAATCTAATCAATAGAGAGAACAATTCTAAGAAAGAACATATCTACTCATTGGCTATCAAAATAATTCTGAGCAATGAATTAATAAGGAACAGATATACTTATGAGCAAAAACAAAATCTGAACATACCTTAACCAAAACATAGAACAGAATTACCTTAGATGCATGTTGTCCCCATTTATGAATGCTCAGAAAAGTTGATAAAGATCATGGATCAAAACCCTCAAGGGTTTGATCTCATCATGCACTAAGTGGACAAATTGCCAAGAAAAACTCAAAGATCAATTAGCATCAGTAGGGATGATATAAAAACCCAAAGACCAAACTCAAAGGCTGATAAAAAAAACCCCAAACAGCGTAACTAAGGAATTGTCCAAAACATAAGGGCGGATATAGTAAAGTGGGCAGCCTAAAGGGTTGTCTTATCAGGCCCTAAAGTTTGTGGTGACAGCAAAAAACCCAAACAGCTTAACTAAGGCACTGTCCAAAACATAAGGGTCGATACAGTAAAGTGGGCAGCCTAAGATGGCAGAAATAGGGTTGTCTTATCAGGACCTAAAGACTGTGGCAACAACAGCAAAGGGACAACAACCTAGGAGTGTACCAGCGGCAGCAAGGGCGAGCTCCAGCAGCAGCCTAGGAGAGATGCGGCAACTTGGAAGGAGAGAAAGGAGGGGCCTGCGGCACCCAAAGTAGTAGAAGAGAGGTTGTTTTTCCTCAACCAGCAAGGGGAGTCCCACAACAAGGCAGCCAAACCCTACACCGATGCAATACCAAAACCCCAAAGAGGTTGCAACCT
This sequence comes from Picea engelmannii, assembly GCA_009831015.1. Taxonomy (NCBI): domain Eukaryota; kingdom Viridiplantae; phylum Streptophyta; class Pinopsida; order Pinales; family Pinaceae; genus Picea; species Picea engelmannii. Next base: position 6,959 of record ML788558.1, on the reverse strand, counting down.
TAAAATAACAAGAGAAGGTCCACCAAGGAGGTTGCACCAAACAAAAAAACGAAACTGAGGTAGCCATAGCAAAATCAGACCAAGGGAGGAGAGAGTGGAATGATCATGAGTAAGAGTGAGAGGGGGAGAGGTTATTTTTATAGCTTAGGTGGGTAGGTTAGGGTTTTTTAATTTAACCCTATCTTTAGGATTAAGTCAAACCCTAAAAAAAAAAAAATATATATATATATATATATATATATATATATTATAAAATATTAATTAGCAAAGTCAACAAAGTCAAAGTGACTAATAAATAACCGAAACACATAAGACAATAAGAAGGACGTGGCCTGAGAAAAGAGAGGCAACAAGACAAAGTCAAAGGGGTCTTCTTCAATGGTAAGATGTCCACATAAGTCTCGTGATAACTTATAATCTTTTATCATCCCAGCATAAGAGGAAAGTCAATGATGTGGTCATGTCCTTCTTCGTAACTGCTCCTAGGTCTCATGGACCATCCTGGGAGAGAAGAAGATCACACATCATCTTGTCTTGGTACTTAACCAAGAACATGCCTGGTCCTAGACCAAGTTACCCCAGAACACATCTAGGGGCCCTAGGTTACAACTAGGGTCTTATCCACCAAGGTACAAAACTAAGGATCAACCCAAGCGTTGAGAAAAGATTCCCTGAAACACATCTAGAGGACCTAGAACACATCTAGAGACATATCATCAACCACCAAGGTACACAACCAAGGATCAATCCAAACAAGGATTCCTTGTAACACATCCAAGGGCCATAGAACACATTTAGGGACTTATATCCACCAAGGTACACAACCAAGGATCAATCCAAGCACCGAGCAAGGATTCCCTGGAACACATCCAGGGGCCTAAACACATCTAGGGACTTACTGCTTGGTCATTGACCAAGAACCCCAACAATATACTAGGGGCCCTCACTAGGGTCTTTTTCCATGGCTCTCACTACTTGGTCCCAGACCAAGAACCCCAAGAGTGTACTGGGGGCCCTAGATCTCAACTGGGTTCTTTTCCATCCTCCGGAGAATGGCTCTTGCAGCTGCATTAATTTCAATAGTTGGGTTGTGTTCTAGCAGTAAATCTATGTGAGTTTACCACTGCCAGACCAATTTCAATTCACAGCACATTATGTACAAATGGTTCTACTTGAGGATCCTAAGAGTGACACGTCCCAAGGATGTTGACCTCACTCTGATGCAAAGAATAGGAAGTTTCTATTAAAAAGTACTTGTTATTGGGTTTTCCCATTTCATTAATATCTTAGATCTTGATAATGTTGGGCATAGGACTCACATGTTGTTGGGTTTTTCAATTGTGTAATTTAACATTTTGTTGACAACAAAGTGTTGAAATATTGTAACTCAGAGAAGTTTTCTTGCTTAGGAGAGGTGTCATGCAAGCAAGGAACACTAGGATTAATGTTTCTCCAAGTCATTAAAGTTTTCCCAGGAAATTTGATTAATAATCATTTAATTATTTCCTAAGGTAAAACTTAGGTAATGTCAATATTAATCAGTTTAGTTAGCCTTATGTTAGAAGCTTTTTTGATCTTATCCAAAAGTCAAAGTGAGTTTCTATCGTAGCCATTGATTTGACATGATGGAGATTTAAAAGGAGAAAGGGTGGCTTGAGGAGAAACACACTTATGAAGTTGACACTGAGGGTTTTCAGCTACAGATCGAAAGTGTCCAAGTGAGAATTTGTTCTTGGAAGGGTCGAGGAGCTGAGAGGGAGATTGGAAGGCCTCTAACCTTCATATCCTAACAGATCTGTGTAGCAATGAGTGAGAAAGAGTTGAGTTTCTAGTGTACCCAGGCCGTGTGAGTCATGACAAGTGTAGAGGTCAAGTAAGGGTGTTGCAAGGGCCGAGTTGAGGTTGTTGTTACAGTGGAGAGGGAGAAAGGGCTAGTTCGTAGCCTCTCTTCTCAAACAGAGCCAGATCATGGGGGTTGTGAGCTCCTACAGTCGTACTATGTGCACACAACAGAAGTCTCAGAGCCATAGGCTCAGATCTGCTCAAATCCAAAGCAAAAGTCTCTATGGATGGTATTGTCAGGTTTGGCACTATTGTATACATTTTTTGGATTTGCTGAAGCTGAATAATCAAATCATTGTTTGTTGGTTTTTCACAAAGTTGGGGTTTCCAGGGTATTTCTAGTGTCTCAAAATTGTGTGATTGGTTTCTATATTTTACGTTATGCATTGCAAGGTTAAATTGCTCAATTATATTTATTTGTTTTATAGATTAGAATTTAGAATTTTTTGTTGTTGTTGTTCTGGGCATAAAAAACTATTATATTTAGAAATTAGTTTGTTGGGCTTAAAGAAATTTAACATGGTATCAAAGCTTTTCCTATGAGAAGGAATCCAAGGGTTTACACAGGAATTTCCAGCCAGCAATAACCTTTAGATTCAAGAGGTTATGACAGAAGGGTTTCAGAGATGTCAATCTCATGTATCAGAGTTGAAGATAGGTTAGATGGTGCATCTAATTGTGGCATGTCGAAAGAGTGTACATTGTTGTCATTGGAGGAGTATGGGCTCAAGGAATTTGTACTTCAAACAGTGGTAGTTCCAACTGATGCACATCAAGCTGAAACTCACAAGTAAAATGATGCCAAGGCAAGGCATATCATCTTGGATGGGGTTAAGGACCATATCGTCCATCACCTCTCAGGGTTGGATACAACCAGGGAGATGTGGGAAGCCATTATCAAACTGTACCAGAATTAAAACCACAACAAAAAGATGGTTTTGAAGGAGAAACTTTGAAATACCAAAATGATGAAGGGGGAAAGTGTATCCTCCTACCTCACCAAACTCAGGCAAATAAAGGATGAATTGGCAACTGTTGGAGAGAGTGTGGATGGCACTAGACTTGTGAGGATAGTCTTGAATGGATTCTCCGGGTCATGGGATGTTTGTGAAAGGCATTGTTGTCAGGGAACACACTCCAGATTGGGATCGATTGTGAGATGACTTCATGCAAGAAGAGTTGAGGTTAGCATCTCTCAGTGGCAGCGACAGTCATCACAAGGGTGAGGAAGAAGATAACATTTCTCTTGCGAGAAAGGGCAAAGCTAAAACCAAGAAAGGCTCGGGAAGTGGGCAGACCTCTAGAGAAGAGAAGAAACATGACATGAGCAAAGTCAATTGTTTTTCTTGTCACAAGCCAGGACATTATGTCAGCGAATGTCCTAACAAGAAGAAGCCTCAAATAGCTACTTCAGCAGACATTGACGAGTTTTCTTCCAGATTTGATGAGGATTTCTCACTCATTGCTTGCCTCTCTAGCTCAGGCACAAAGGCCATAGGGGTAAGATATATTGATAGTGGTGCGTCATATCATATGACAGGAGTTAGAGAACACTTCTCCAGTTTCAAAGAGGAGGAGATGGACTTCGATATAGAAATGGGAAATAAGTCCAGATGTACTCCAGTAGGACGAGGGATAGTCACCTTTCAGAGGGAGTTAGGAAAGACATCCAGTTTTGCGAATGTGTTGATCGTACCAGGGATGACAAAGAACCTGATATCAATTGTGGCGCTTCGGGACATGATGTGTCATTCAGAGGACCAAAAGTCTACATTCATCCAACGGGGTCGAAGCAGGGCAAAATGATAGGGATCAGGTCAGGCAAGTTATACACATTGTAGTTTGAGTCACCTCGAGCATTAATAAGCAGCAGTAAGAATATGGGAGAGTTGTGGCATAGGAGGATGGCTCACTTACACCATGGGGCACTTAACGTGCTCAAGGACATAGTGATTGGCCTTCCAGAGTTGAGCACCAAGCACAGTGACGTGTGTAAAGGGTGTGCCTTGGGAAAGTACGCAAAGAAATTGTTTCCAAACAGTGACAGTAGATCGAAGGGCATACTGGATTTTGTGCACTTAGATGTATGCAAGCTTATGTATTCAACATCCTTGATAGGATGTGAGTATTTTTTCACATCCATTGATGATTTCTCCAGGAAAACCTAGATCTACTTCATGAGGACCAAAGATGAGGTCTTCAATCGCTTCCAAGAGTTTAATGCTCTTGTGTAGAATGTGACAAGAAGGAATATAAAGGTTCTCAGGTCAGACAATGGAAGCGAGTACATAGGGAAAGCCTTCAAGGAGTTTTGTGCACGAGCAAGGATTAAGAAGGAATTGACAGTTCCCTATAACCCTCAGCAAAATTGTTAAATTTCGGAGTGCACCCAGACCAGTGTGTTGAGTAAAAGGTATAAAGAACCTTACTCAAGCATTTTCAGATCTTGTCTGGCTAAGACAAGATAGTTGGGAATGTCACCCGGGGTTTATAGCCTCAAAAATATTCACTTAGTCCACAAGTATCAATTACAAAGGATCAAGGTTGATTTTAGGTTTATAGCAATGTACAATAAAATTAAACAAAGCTATGTGAGAGTATACAGAATTTACAATAATGTAAACATGGAGATAAAAGCAAAAGAAAAAACCATATATCATGAAGACACATATGTGAGACAGAAATAATAATCTGATTTTATTTCATTCTGAGACACAAAACTGAGTTCTCTTTTACAAACCCCTACGAGAGTAGGGACCAAAGTCGGATTTAGAAGCCTTCGATGGGCCCCATACAAAAAGACTCTGACAACACAACAAAACTGAAACTAATGATCTGGATCAGCTTACCACAACACGCTGCCACTTGACTCTGTAAGATATTCTTTATCAGTCATGAAATTTAATTCATAAACAAACAAGAATACACAGACTGTCAAAGATAAATCAAACACCTTTAAAACAAGATGTTGAAATATGTGATTCAGTTTTGAATCTTGTTGCCTTCAATAAGACCGTGTTGTCATCAAGAGGATTAAGCTTTCTAGTAAACTCAGAATGAATGAAAACTGAAAATATCTCACTAATATAGAGCAAACATTCTGGTTGTAGTTCTCCTTCTATCCTCTCCCCCCTTGTCTCTTCATCTCCTTGAACCTTTATTATTTCCCAATAAGTTGAAGTAGTTCAACTACTTTCTTTAGTTAAGTCAAACTAACTTAACTAATCAGTTAAGAGAAATAAATAATAATATATAAATAAGGGTCTTAATTAATAATAATTAAATAGGTGGGACCCCTTGTGACTCTCATCATTCTCTTTTTGCCAATGATCAAATATAGAGTACAAAATTAATCATTTGAATCACATAACACCTCTGTAACTCCCATGCTCATCATTTAAACCGAAAAATATCAACAAAAATTATGACCATATCCCAAAAAATTATATATCCATCTTGTCCTTGAAAAATGCCTAAATAAAAACTTCTTGTCCAAAACTTGGTCAAAATAATGAAACATTGTTTCCGTCACTAAACAACATAAAAATCATCAAAAACCATATTTGTTGTGTGAGGCATTTTGTCTCTTCTCACTATAGTCCTCCCTTGACTTTTTTGTAGCAGCCTTTGGTTGGTTAGACCCTTGATCACGTGGGATATCAGTGTATAATCTTGTGTTGGCGTGCGAGGACTATACTAGTAAAACATCATGAGCAATTTGAGCATTGGGATTAACTGGTGGTGGTGGTGGTAAAGGCAATGACACAGTGGGCCAACCACGACGGTGAAAGACAGGTTGGTGGACAATTTCTTACCAACTGTCATTAGCAGGGGGTTCGGGTTGCATTGACACATGTGGAGGAATAGGAATGCCGGGAAAATTCTGAGGTTGTTGAAAAGGGGGTCTTTCAGATCAAGGATGCAATATCCCATGGCCAACCAAATTAAAGAACCCAGCTTAAAACAGTTGGTTCAACTCTTGCAAATCAGCATCAAAGTGAAAAGAAAATCGAGGCCTCCTATGGCCTCGATGCCAGTTACCCCTCTCTTTGTTATTTCGGCCATTACTACCCCTGCTGAAAAAACTCATCATGTAGCAATAATTAGTCAATGATGAAGTTCTTAATAACCCATACATGAAACTCCACTTGAATAAATCAAGAGTTGGCTCTATAATTTACTACATGACGTATGCAATCCATCCATAAAAATGTCATTTATTAATTGCCACACAAACAGGGAATTGATAGGGTCAATGGGGGTATTGAGGGCTTGTATTTAACGTAAAGTGGTAACATGGAGGGGGAAGGAATTACGAATAGTGTTCGAGCAATCAATAAAAAACAATCTACTGTGTATGTAAACACATCCCAGAACACCAATCATCAATTACTGCCAGATCAAGTTTCCTTCATTTCCATACAGATTTCTCTTAAAAATAAATATCACAGAACAGGGAGTGGACAAATGCATTTGGGATAATGAGGGGGGTTGTACTTTGAGAAAAATGGTAGAATGGAAGGGATTCCCACGGATGTTGTTCTAATAATATATCAAACAATGCCATCCTCGCCATCAATTAGCAATCACCACCTCTTACTGTTTCAAAATTGAACAAATCTGTTTCCCAAAAAAAAAAATCAACCCAAGAACTGGTGTTTCTTTTCAAGGCTGCTCATTTGCCTTAGAAATTTCATTGCACAGTAACCAATTTATATTTTATTGCCCGAGAATTATTTAACAATAATAACACTGCTTATATATAACAGATTCGAGGAGTGAACAATCATCATAATAATCACATCCAACACAACAAACAGTCGAGGAGTGGACAGATTGTGGCCTACAATATCAACCCATTATTCCTTAAACCTACAGGGTCCCGCAAGTATCCAAAGGGCTCCCTGTGTATAATAAAATTTCAACTAAAACTACAACTAACCATACTTCCCATTTTTATTGCATTCTGGTTCGTAAAACTTCACTCAAGCATACATAATTCATACATAGGTGCTCTTCGCATATGAAAACAAAACATATCAAGTCATATCTTATCAATATTTTTGCAACATTGCCATCGACCCCATATTTTTCCTTGTGACACTGTATTACCAAAC
>ML788557.1:373020-383211 GCA_009831015.1 Picea engelmannii | reverse complement strand
TTGGTCCCATGTGGGTCTTCCATTGTATATTTTATGAGTCCAGAGGAAGTAAACTAAGTGGTTTTTCATGGTTAGAGAGTTTGAAAAACACTTAAAGAAAACTACAAAAAGTCCCTTTTTCGTAAAGTTTAGTCTTCCAAGTCCGAAAAAGTATAAAATAATCCAGGAGAGAACTCTTCTAGCAAATACAAATGTACTCCTAGAGCATGCATTTTTCATATTTAGTCCAATGAGGCCGAAAAGGGGGTAAACTACCACTCAAAAGACGCCCTTTAAAACCTTCTAACGAGTGTGAAAGGAAGCAAGTTCGCTTGGGAATATTTTTATTTTTAATAGGGTTTCTAAAAGAGCTTAAAAATGTCCCTTTAGAATTTGTTTTTGAATTTTTTAAAGTTTTTCCTCAAAAAACGATAAAAATAATACATCACCTTAGTTCCATGTTTCGTATGAATGTCCATGGTTGCATAAAATCAAACAAAAGTATTAATATCACTTGGAACTATACAAAAGTGGTTAATCATATGAAAATAATATGCCAAATAATATTCTCTTAGGTCAAAAAGGGGCAAAACTCATTCATTTTTACCATTTTACCATTTAACCACTTGGAGTTGGAGAAATAGTCTATTTGTGCTGAATTTTCAAGTGTTGATTCCAGATGATCCAGGCAACCAAATTGACCCAGGTGGATATCAGTGGCCACCCACCTTTTCCAACTGGCTTAGAATAGTTTTCTGGCAATTTTGGTAATTTACTATTTTTAGCAGTTTTTAACTTTTGGGGGCATTTAGAGGGCCCAAATGAAGGTTTTTTTGGATTGAGATTCTAAATGATATTCAAAGGATTTAATTGAGCCCTCAAATTGAATCTCATCGACGATACCTTTCCATCAAGCTATCGTTCTCCCAAAACGAAGATCGTATGCAAAAGTTACAACCCCGAGAAGTTGATGTACTAACTTACCCAAACGTGGACCACATGACTTTTGGCGCTTCATCTCCTAGGGTTAGGTTTTTTGGATGTCTAGGGTTTGTGACATTCCATTTTATTGTAAAAATGTCTTCAAATATTGATTATAATCATCTACTTGTGAATGAGCGTAGTCATCACATCTCTTCTCAGAGATAAGCCGCCACCATTCCAACAAGCTTGTTATCCGCTACATTTTAAAGTTTCATCTTATTTCCTTATCGAATAGAAAATGAATTTTAGTGTATCTCTATTATTATGTGTTAATAAATATTTTAATAAACTGTATTCATTTTTTTCTGCTCATAAAATCTAGATCAATGGTATTAGAGCGGTCTTCTCCTTGTCGTCTTAATGCATGTCCCTAACAAGGTCAGGGTATAAACAATTGGGTCTCGATATTTTTTCTCTTGAGGAAAAAATATCTCACACGCCCAAGCAACCTCTCATGGAAAGAGAAAATATAGGTGATGGGACAAGATATCCTTTCAAAATTTTGCTTGAGGAATCCCTCATGCAATGGAGGTACGAGATGATGGATAGTTTCACGCAAATCCTTCGACGACTACCAACAGGTGATGCATCTTCCTCGAGCGGAGGAGCAACCCATTCAAGGTACAAATAAACTTCGATATTCCTATATTTGAATGTCATATAGACATATATGTTGTAGGCAAGTGGTTGAATCTACTAGAAGGGTATTTTTATGTCCATAACTTTTCGAATAGAGAATAGATTACTTTTGTGCACCTCAAAGATGTTCCCCATGTCAAAGATTGGTTGGAAACTTTCTGTGAGCAAAAGGAAATAGAGGAACCCTCATTATTTATAGTCATAGCCAACTGGGAATCCTTCATGGATGCTATTAAGGAAAAATACTACCCTGTCAGAAGTTATGATGACTTGTATACCAAATGGACCACACTGCGGCAATAAAGAGACCAAGCAGTGCCAGAGTTCACAAATATATTCCATACCTTGCGAACCAAGTCGGGTATCAAATATTCTGAGCGACATCTAGTGCTCAAGTATTGTGGTGCTCCACATATATATGTACAAACCGAAATGGAATTTATGGACATATCATCCTTGGGCATGGCCTACCAATATGTTGTCAAAATCGAGCAGAATCTCAAACAAAAGACATGGAAATTTGGGCCTGGGAACCCCTCACATCAAAATCCAGGAAAGGGAGGCCCCAACCCACATAACAAAGGACAGAGAAAATATGGACTGTATCAAGAAAACCAGTCCAAGCCACAAGAAAATAAGGACACCAGAAAGACTAAGAAATATATCGGGAAGTGGTGCGACTTCCATAAGATCCCTTGGCATAGCACTATTGATTGTCGTTCAAAGTAGTCATTGGTGGTTGAAGTGAAAGCCTCTGAATCATATGTAGGCTTTGACTCCGAGTCAAAACTATAAAGGGGAATACAGATCATTGACATGGAACCTAGTGCCATTGTTTCTACCACCAACCTCCAGCCTGGTGAACTAGACAAGCTATAGTAAAATTTCTTTTCTATTCAATAAGGAAATAAGCCGAAACTGTAAAATGTAGAGGATAACAAGCTTGTTGGAATGGTGGTGGCTTATCTTTGAGAAGAGATGTGATGGTTTCACTCATTCACAAGAAGGTGATTACAATGAGGCTCTGAAGGAATTTTTACAATACACTGGAATTTCAAAAACCCTAGACATCCAAAAAACCTAACCCTAGGAGAGGAAGCACCAAAATTCATGTGGGCCCCATTTGGGTAAGTTAGTACATCAACTTCCCAGGGTCATAACTTTTGCATACGATCTCCGTTTGGCGCACACAATAGCTCGTTGGAAAGGTATCATTGAGGAGATTCATTTTGGGTGCTCAATCAAATCATCTGACAATAATTTTGAATCTTGATTCAAAAAAACCTTCATTTATCCCCTCAAAATGGCCTTGGAAGTTAAAAACTGCCAAAAATAATAAATTACCAAAATTGTCAGAAAACTATTTTGAGCTAGTTGGAAAAGGTGGATGGCCATAGATATCCACCTAGATCAATCCTCCCTCCTTAGGAATAACTGGTCTCCATGCATTGAGTTATCCCATCAAACGAGGAAATTTCTACTGAATTTGGCCCCGGGTGAGCGACTTGCCTTAGTGTAGGAGTTTCCCTGTTTTGATGACTCGATAAAGCTAGTTCCTTTGATGTCAAGTAACCTTGATCTTTGTGTACAAAATATGATCATTGGATGCCTATTTCATGAATTTAGGGTTGATCTCTATTGGTGTCAACTTCTCTGCTATATCTAAGGTGTCCAATAATGGTGGGAAATATGGTCGAAGGAGAGCCACATTGAAGACTGGGTGCAGGCCAAGGAAAGGGGGAATGTTGAAATCAAATGAATTTTCACTCATGGCCTTGGTGATGGTGTATGACCCATAATGGAGTGGGTGAATATTCCTATGGGGACCTGTAAGGCGTTCTTTCTACAAGTGCAACCAAAATTTGTGGCCCACCTGAAACTTATGTGGCACCCAATGTTGATCATGGCGCTGCTTGTACTTGGCATTAGACTTCTGTAGAATATCCTGAACTTGTTGGTGGATGTGTTGGATCCACTCAATGAATTGGGTGGATTTTTCAACTTCTGGTGGAGTAGGGGATGATTCGGTCGAGGTGGTCGCCAGGGGTAGTGCAACATCCACGGGGCCCACTGGTTGGAGTCTCAACCCCACCTGAAAGGGGATGTTTCCAGTTGATCTATGCAGGGCTCGGTTGTAGCTATGTTGGAGATATGGAAGACTCTCATCCCATGTGAAGGAGTGTTTTGAATTGTACATGCACAGGATATGTATGATCATCCGATTGTCGACCTTAGTTTGGCCATCTGTCTAGGGGTGGAAGGCAGTGGATTTGGTGAGCTTGGTATCTAGTAGTGACTAGAGGCTTGACCAAAATGTGTTGAGGAATCAACTATCCCAGTCTAAGATAATGGTTTGTGGGACCCAAAAATGTACCCATACTCGTTCAAAGAAGAGCTTGGCAGTGGCTTTTGCTGTGATGTTCTTCTTGTAGGCAGCTAGAATCGCTATCTTGGAAAAGAAATCAACAACCACAAAAACACAGTCATTTCCCCTCTTGGTGGATTGGAATCCCAACATGTAGTCCATTGAGATGGATTCCTATGGACTGTTAGGAGTAGGAAGAGAGGTGTATAGGCCCTGTTTATTTTTGGTTGGTTTGGAAATAGTGTAGGTGGTGCAGGACTTGATATACTTGTAGACATCCTGTCGACGATTCGACCAGTAAAAATGTTTCTGCAACACTGCCACTATATTTTCAATGCCAAAGTGTCCTACCACTCGACTGTAGTGAGCTTCCCAAATCAGCTTTTCACAATCGCTTGATGGAACACAAAGATGGCCCATATGGTACAACATCCCTTCATGAAGATGGAAATTAGCAACCACTAAGTTGGCACCCAACATTTGGTAGGTGGTGGAGAAGTCAGGGTCTGTCTCATAGAGGTGAGGCCATTCGAAGGTCTCATGGCCACAAGATTATAGCACCGTGGTGAGTGTCGCGACTGGAGGTCGATTGAGGCAATAAACAACTCAATTGGTAATTCATGTTTTATACTTGATGTTGAGGTGGAATTGTTGTAAGTTTGTGGACGAATTTTTATGGCGATCATTCTACAATTTTCCTTGGGTATGCATGAACTATAGTGTATTGTGATTAGTGTGGATGATTCTCTCCTTCCCAAGAATGTAATATCTCCACTAGAGGTAGGCTTGCACAATGGAGTACATTTCTTTGTCGTATGTAGGGTACTTATGGACAACATTTGATAGTGTCTCACTTTGATATTCCACGGGGTGGTTGTGTTGAGTGAGAACGATGCCCATAACATAGTATGAACCATCTATCTCGATCTCAAAGGGATGTTGCAGGTCTGGTAATGGAAGTACTGGGGATGAGCACAAACAATTCTTCAAGTCCTCAAATGTAACGACCCTTGATTATTAAGATGATTAATTTAATAATATAATCCTAAAAGATTAGCTAAACTATTTATGTCTTAAAATAAAATTTCTAATTGATTATTATTAAAATAGTTGTTCATGATGATTAATGATTAATTTGATTATTAATTAATTCATTAATTAATAAAGTATTAAATAAAAGGTGGATAATAAAATATGATATTTAAATTAAGTTACATATCCCACAAGGGATAACATATTAAATACATGTGGATGAAATAATAAAGAAGGGATAAGGGTATTAACGACGGGAGGATAAGGGGTAATAAAGGAGTTAGGTAGGGAGTTAATGGGGGAGGAGTCTTGGTGAAGGAGGGATAAGGAAGGAAAGGAGTTGGGGGGAGGAGTGGAGAAGGATTTGAGGAGCTCTGAGTATTGTAGAGAGGGAGGAATTCTGTGAGTGGCATTGACATAGTGGACCGGGGGTTTCTGGGGGTTTTGGGCACGGAGGGCTAGGATATCCGTTGATATCCTAGGGCTAGGAGCTAACTAGTCGGTAGGGAGGTCGGTTTTGGGTAGTGTTCTAAAGAAGCAGGAAGGAAGCAAGCTGGGGATAACAACATCAGGTTCAACAAGCTGCAGATAACAACATCAGAGTTAAGGTATTTAATTCCAAATTTTTCCATTGTTTAATTAGATTTATTATTGTAACAACCCTTAATTAGTAAGATGATTAATTTAATAAATAATCCTAAAAAATTAGCTAAACTATAATTAGTTATTAAATAACCTTAACTAATTATTTGTTATTAATTAGTTATTCTTGATTATGATTAATTTAAGTATAATTAACTCTTTAATCAATATGTTTAATGATTGATTTAATTATTAATTAATTCATTAATTACTAAAGTATTAAATTAAAGAGGGAGAATAAAATAAAACATTTAATCAAGTTATGTATACATGAAGGGATCGCATAAGGATCCCGAGAAGATAAGAGGATTAATGAATGGATAAGGGTAATTAAATGGAGGGATAAGGAATTTAATGAAAGATGGAGTGTCGGTGAAGGGAGGAGGAATAAGGGAGGGAGAAAGGAGTTGAGAGAGGATCGATTTTTCATTTTACGAGAGGGGAGAAAGGATTTTGGGGAAGCTTGGAGTATTGGACAGAGTGGAATTTACAGTGGAATTTACAGTGCACCGGGGGGCTGCGGAGGTTTTGGGCTCGGTGGGCTAGGATATCCGTTGATATCCTAGGGCTAGCTGCTACTAGTCGGCAGGGAGGTTGGTTTTGGGTAGTGTCCTAAGGAAACAAGCGAAGAGAGCAAGTTGCGGATAGCATCAGAGTTGAGGTATTTAAATTCAAATTTATGCTTTGTTTACTTAGATTTATTACTTATTGCCAAATTTTACTTGCGTAAGTGTTGAGATAATTTTGAAAATTATGAAAATTTTACTTCTTTATAAAGCTTATAGAAATTACAGTAATTTGGTAGAAATTTAAACGTTAATTCAAATCCGGTCTTTACAATTATTCATTGATAAATTTTACATGCGTAAGTGTTAAGAAAAATTTGGTATTATTCTTCTTTATAAACCTTGTAGAAATTACTGTACATTTGGTAGAATTTTTAAATGTTAATTGAAATCGGGCCTTTACATTTGGTATCAAAGATGTAGTTGAAACACTGGAGCATTAAGGGCCAAATTCTCCTCTGCTTAACCTGCACACAAAACACAGAAATTTTAATAATGATAAAAAAAAATAAAAAATAAATAAATGCAATACGAGTTTTAACTACGAATTTTAACTACTAGGGTTGTTACCAGTATGGATAAAATCTGAACAAAGAAGCCAAAATCAACAATTCTCGGTTAAAATATCAAATATGCTCTGTGGATTCTTATATCAAGTTTGCAAATAAGCGCTCATCTAATCGTTGTATTCCATTAAAAACAATTGCAGTAAGTAAAAGTATGCATATAGTGAAATCAGATATCTAAATAATAAAAGTAAAAATGGAAAATTATGCATATGGATTGAATTGGAAAATCTTGCATACTTTAGATCTCAACTCACCCAGGGAGAGGTCCAGACAACCATCTTCCCTTGCATACACATCGAGTCTCCTCAGAGCAGTGTTATATTTTTCTAACAATCAAAATCATGACTGCTCCCAACAATTCCTGCAATACAATAATAATCTTTGTAATATAGATAGGAAGCCACTTTGAATCATTTCCCTGAAGTTGCATAGGTTAAGGCAACAAATGCACATGAAGATCTCTTATAAAGTTGTATGATTTCAACCCTCATCTCTTACGAATTCCTCTCACACTTTCTCGCTAATTTTTTTTCACCTTTGACCCAGAAGCATTAAAAACGTTTTCAGCCTATCCTGGTTGAAAACATCTGTAAATGCATGAAGAGATGACGATTGTTGGGGGATAGCAATCGAAGAGAAGAAAAAGGACAAGTGTTGAAAGGATACGAGAAGTCCAACATAGGGTTTGATGAGAGAGAAAGTAGAGAAAGCACATTGACCAGAATGGGCTGGACGTTACTCTCTGTAGTTGTTTCGTTGCACAATCCAAGATTTGTTGCACAAGAAATGTTCAATGCCAATGGTCTTTGGAATGCCAATAGTTAGTTCGTCTCCCACTATGGTTGCTTGATCCAACTCTATTCCCACTGATTTCCCTTTCATACCTTCTCTGAATGAGTGATAGCGCGTCATCTATCAGTCAGGTACGTTCGGCTTCTGAACATCATGTGGCTCGACTGAACTGACTTTAGGTTTGTTCTAGGCTAAGTCGAGGAGAAGGAGAAGGAACCCACTAGCTAAAATAAAAAGAGACTATATCGCTTCTGTTATATCAACAATTATGTTTTAATTTTATAAGAAGTAAAAACAAAAACAAAAAATTAAAAAGAAAAAAAAAAAGATGACAGGTATAGAACATGCACAGATAGCACAGTAATAGAAGTATAAAAGAATGAATCGAGAACATGCACAGGCACCAGAGTAACAGAAGTAGGAAAACAGTGTTGAATTTCCCCAACCGGAGCATAAATCTGAGAAAACACCGCCTAATCCTACAGAGAACAGATAGAGAATGAAAACACCAGCACACAGCCATACCTAGAGACTACAAACTGCCTTAACCAACAAAACAAACACATATGAAGAGCAGAGCCAAGTGCCCTAAACAGATCCACACAAATACGAAGAGTAGAGCCGTGGAAGGATCAAATTCAGATCAAATTATCTTATCAATTTTAATTCCAAAGGAATAAGTCCTATAAGTCCAGGAAGGTCTCGAAGGAGAATAAAAAAATAAATATAAATAAATAAAAGTAAGTAAATATATACCCACCGGCGTGATTGAGCTGTTGTCCAGATGCTCCCACGCTCCTCTCCCTTTGTGCTGGCTTCTGGTTCTCGGATAGTAGAGAATAGAAAGGTTCTTGACTCAAGCAATTATCACAAGCCACAATACATATCAAACCATCCACTACACAACACAAATCCCAGCACCAACTGCCAAACTCATGAGTCCATTATGTTGAACGTGTCACATTACCAGGTTCGGTCCCATTACCAAGCTAGATCACCATCACCAAAGTCTACATTCTAGGCACCAATTTTCAATGTCCAGCACCAAAACCACCACTTACAATATTCAACACTCAGCGCAAATCACATGGAGGGATCTCACGAGGAGCATAGCGTTCCCATTGAGTTTTTTAAAACAAAATTAGCTGGAAGGCTTTAGGAAACGAGGCTGTCAACAAATTCTACCTGGCCGTGTTGACTTAGGCTGCTCCGACAGAGATAAATTAGAAAACGCCGCCAATTGTTAGCAGCGATGCCCCATTCACTTTTTTCATGAGTGCCTGTTGCCTTGCAAGAGAATATTCAATGCAGAAAATTTATAACAAGGATATAAAAGGTTGCTGCATCTGAGTCGTTTCATGAACACTTGAAACAGTAGAGGCCAACTAGATTTGTAGAACAATAACATCAATATATAGAAGATTGGTTAAATAAATAAATAAATAAGAAAAAAAAAGGGGTAACACCGTTGATAACCACTGTAAATAAGCTTTGATTATCTTTATGTCACAAAGGATAATATGTGTTCTCAAGAGAAAACCTGACCAGCATTAAAGAAACGACAATCGCTCACACATAACTGGTAACAATGGACAACACGCACCATGAGACGTATTCTCCACCAGGAACCGGGCTTCTTTTCTTCTTCCTCCCCTGTAAGTCGGGGGAATTTAGTAAGAGTGGTAATGCACCTAAAATCAAATATTTCGAGCCGCCTATGAAATCGGTATGCAATCGAATGCATTGACTGCCTCGTGACAGGCCATTCGTGGTCTAAAAAAAGGTCCGAGATCATTCGATCGGGCTGGTGGAGCAACGACAAGTTCCCCTAAACCTACCTTCGACAGGCTGGGACAAGATAAAAGGATTAAGAGATTCTAATATCTATCTCTATCGATCTCCATCCCAAAACGTATTTGAATCTCCTGGACACGAAGTACCAAACAACCATCCTTTTCGAGCCAGAGGATACGAAGGAATCATTCTCAGCAATAGCCTAATAATGTAATGGTGGGTGGGTTCATCAATCTAAAGGGAATTTCAGATCGATTTGTAAGGGAATAGAGAGATAGTAGTGCAAAACGCACTAATAAATAAAGTATTTCCATGGCATTCGACGAAGTGCAAACAAGACATTAATACATAACTTCAAATCTAAAATGAAGATAAGTACCTACGAATACCAGCACTCGCGCAGCTCTCGTCCAGCCTACGAATACCCAACACTGAGGATAAGTACCATGTCATGCACCAACAACAAACACACAAGCCAACACCAACGTCAAGCCTCATGGAGGAAGAGCTAACGAGGGAGAGAATCTGCCATTGCCAGATTACAGACTCCTGAGTGAACGATAATGGGGGCTGAAGTAGATGGAGAGGAGAAAAGTGCTCAGAACAATGGCGAGGATGCGAGCCATGGCGGGTGAGATTCTTGGAAGAACTTCTGAGCAAAGCAAAGTGGAGAGGCGGTAGAGGAATGACACGGTTAAAGTTGAGAGGGATAGGTGTTTGGTACTGAGAGCTGGAGACCGGGCACGTGGGCCTCATGCCGAGCCTGACCTTAAATGCTGCCAGATAATGCTTTTTAATTAATAATTAAACTTTCATTCCGAATAATTAA
>ML788557.1:323391-339636 GCA_009831015.1 Picea engelmannii | reverse complement strand
TACCAAAATACTTGGAAAAGGAATTGTAAAGCTTGGAAGTGAAAATGTAAAAGAAGGAAAATTCCTATTAGTTGAAGATCTGAAGCATAATCTCCTCAGTGTCAGCAAAATATGTGATCAAGGATACACTCTTACGTTTGACTGCAGAAAATGTAAAATTAGAGAAAATAACTCAGGAAGATTGGTTTCAACTGCAACAAGAAGACCGAACAACATATACATACTAGACATGAAGAAGAAAGAGAAGACATAAGCCATACAAAATAATTCCAAGGAAGAAAAAGTCCCAAAGACCAAAACTAAAGATGAAGTATTATTGAGTGCCACATGTTTAGGGGGAGCAACCCCAAAGAAGAAGGTTACCGTTTTCCATTAAATTCAGGGGGAGAATCCATACCCTTTTCTATTGATGTCAAAGGGGGAGATAAATTGGGATCATTATGATAGGGGAAGCATGAGTGTTTCCATCAATGGCAAAGGGGGAGATTGTTGGAAGATTGATTGTTGTCATTGATGTCAACCCTAGTCATGGGTTTTGGACCGCAAGATTGATAAAGGTATTTGGAAATGAAGGAAAATGCACATACATATACAACACCCATGAATGGATAGTATACATCATGCTTTTTCTGGTGATATGTGGCATGTCACATGGATCCTCATGGTTGAGGAGAAATGAATTTTTGAAGATGACAAAGTGAATTGAAAAAGGAAGTACAAGTAGGCCCTGAAAATAATTAAAGAAAATAATTACAAAATAAGAAAGTGTTAGGTCGGCCCTAATGTTAAAAGGAAGTGACATAAATGGTATAAATAAATATCATTATACATTCATTTGATACAAGTCAAATTTTAGAGGGAAGAAGAAGTAAAAGAAGGCCAGATTTCAATGTAGGATGAAGTCTTTTGGTGATGTGTTCTAAGGTATGTTATTTTCAGGTCATCTTACCATTTTTTCTATAACCTTTTTTCTAGAACGATTCAGATGGTGAAATATCTATGGTATTGATAAGACATATCAAGGTACCTCTGATAAAAATTTCAGCTCTTGATTCGCTATAATTATGGAGATACACTCTATGGAATATAGGGTTTGTGACCAGTCCTGAAACTAGTCAATAAAAATGTGTTCTAGGTAACACAGTCATAACTTTTTCATACAGAATCCAAATGTAGTGGGACCACTTCCATTGGAAATAGTACGGACTATAGTTTCTTGTGTGTTATTTTCAGATTCATATGTTAAATATTGAGCGCGGGGCATGTTGTACAAGTTGGGTCTTCTGAATAGACCAGAATTGAATAAAGTCTACCATTCTTTCTATAACCTCTTTTTGGGGAGGATTCAAGGAGTGAAAATTAAAGGAGTTTTAGAGAATACATTGAGTAACATTATCTACAGGATCAAAGTACTCCAAGAATTGAATAATTTCATAAATTGAAGAAGTCTCAGAAAGCATTATCAGGCTCTATGTGATGATTGGTTGATGGTGATGATTTAATGTAAAGTTTTATTATCTCTCATATATTCTTCGGTGGAAGGAAGGGGCAAGGATAGAGAGTTCAAATATATCTTGATATTGGAGGATTGTATCTTCCTTATGGAGGTTTATCCCTCCCTTTACATTTGGAAGCTGTAGATACCTTTGGAAGTCATTACTTCCCTTGAACAAAAACTATTGATTATTTCTCATATATTGTGCATGGTGTATTGTGGTGTATTGGTGTAACTCTTATACTATTGTTCATTTCTCGTTGGATATAACTGAATGGTTTAAGTATAAGTTGAAAAAGGTTTTTAAATTGTACTTGATACTGATTCACCCCCCTCTCAGTATCAACAGTTTATTCCATCAATTTTCATTCATTGTACTTTAATCACATGCCTTAGCACGTGGTGTGGGTTTCCACCATAGGAACAATTTAATGTTTCATTTACTTATCTATTGGAAATTAATTGGTTCATGATTGTTCACGATCATTCATATGCATTATTTAAAAGAATAATCATGTTTCCCTTTATAATGGAGACATGGAATCCTTGCTCATTTACCTTTCCATCAATGTATATTATCTTTTCCTGAGGAAAAATGGAACACATCCCCCTCAAGCTATTATTTCAGCAAGAAAAATCAGACCCTTCCATATTAGGGTTATCCATGCATCCATGGTATTATTTAGATCTCGCAAGTACAAATATTACCTCACATTTCACTTATTCTGACATTCATATCATGCCTTTAAGCATGTATATCTAGTACATCACTTGCACATTTTTACCTAATTCATCCCTATTTATTGGGTCTTATTATCATTCGTATTTATAGAGAATTTACATCCACCCTCATGGCTATTCTCACAAACCTATTCATTTCTTCCTTCATACCAGGAAACCTTATAATGCATTCAATTCATGTGATCAAGCATCTATTTACATCTATGGATGTTCAACATGCAAGCTCACAATTGCACCTTTTTCCATGTCATTCTTACACATGGGAATTTCAAACTTCCACATCCTTCCTCCCAGAGATATTAAAACCATTCTTATGAAAAGTCTCATAGGAATATTCAACACCATGTTTCCCTCTCTGTTGAGAGTTTACAATCACATACATGATATTCACATGGAAAGTCTCGCAGACATATTAATAACTATGTTTCCCTTTTCATATGACAACAACCAACAAGATAACACTCTTACCTGAACTTCTATAGAAGTATGCAATGACCCATAAATATAATATGGGAAATTTAAACAGTGCCCCAGTCAACATGAAAACATCTCAAGCTTCTCTTCATGTCTCATACCATTCTTGGTCAACATACATTTTTATCAAGGGAATCCTTTTTCTAGATTCCCTCTTACTACAACTTAAGCAAACCAAGCCATATTCTTATGGCTACCATCCACCTATGGACGCCAGTCTGACTCATTGGTCATCTAGAGATGTCCCAACACTTCTTTTACTACATACATAATCAACAAGTTCCTTAACCATTCTAGCTCATTCTCATAAGGTAATATTTAATCATTGTCATCATCATATTACTTATGTTGTTATACCCAGATCATCATTAACCATATGATCCATGACATCACCATATTTTACATCAAATAATAGACTATACTAAGCCTATATGCATGTTATACACATGCTTAATCTTTTCAATATGCATTCCAACATAAGCTTGTGCCCCAAACACTTTACCCATGCTTACAGTGCAGATGTATTCCAACTATCTTCCATTTGTATTCACATGCACATACATGTCCTTAGATTAATAAGTATATACTTTCTCTTATTATAGCCATGAGAATCATAATCTTGGTCATGTGTTCATATCTCTTTACCTCTACTAGGCAATCTAGCAACAATCCAAAGGATTCCTTTTTAATTGCTCAACTAGGTTATTCTCCAACAACAATTTTATTCATTCACTATAGGGAAAATAAAATTGACCTTACACATTTTCCATTAGTCCTTTGATCATAAGGGATCATACACATATACAAGGTTTAATATTTTATTAAAGAAGTAATTATTACTGCTACAGATTCTATCAATCAATACCAATTTCTTTTAAGCACAAGGAATTTTTCGTAAGGGTCTTAACCCTTATATAATCAACCATATTAATTACAAGATACTTTTCTTGCCTTAATAGATATACATTATTATACTTAACCAAAAAAAACAGCTCATGTCCCTTGTTTGGACTCAGGAATCTTCGTAGCAAAATTTCTGCTACCTCTTCCATTTTCATTTAGGTTATACCAATAATTCCTATCGACATATCCCTACTTGTGTAAGAGTAGTCATCAATTTGAAAAAGGGACAATATATTTTCCCTTGTTGTAATTCATCCAGGGTTTCCAAGGTGCAATTTCAATATGATGTCCTCCATCCTCGAGGGACTCATGCAGATAAAAAATAATCCTTTAAAGGTAGAAACACCTTTGAACAGGCTCCTCTAAATTATGATATACCAGTCCTATGAATAATATTTTCCCCATCTAGGCCTAGTGTTGTAGCATGATCTAATACCACTTTGTAACATACCCGACCCCCTTAGTACCTTTTAAGGGATGGGGCATTAAATTTTTTCTTCTCTTAACAACCTTGATTCTTCCTGTCATAGCTCCCTCCTCTTCTGCTCATCAAGAGATTTACAAGGTCAATAATTTCACTCAAAATTGATCTTTGGAACGAAAGTTATGGCATCCCAAAGTTATTTTTTTTTTCCATAGACAACATCTCTCTTATCGTCATGTGGCATCCACATAATGTTTCATTGTTCATGCTAGTTGATGTGGCACTAGCCTAGCCTACCACAATGGAACCCCACTTAGTTTTTTGTCCTGTTATTAATGGACACGTACCATCCTAATGGCGTCCTAGAAGCCTTGTTTTTTTCACTGTCTCACGAGCGGCGATATTATGGGTCCTTTTTAGGTTTTGGGGGATAATGCAATGGGATTGGGATGTCGACCCATGGGTTTACCCATGTTTAGGCCTATTTTGTATGTATATATAGATGTATTGGCCATATAGAGAAGGAGTGGATGATATATCTATGTGATGTAGGCTAAGTGCCAAGGGTTGAATCTGTGTGATCAAGGATTTATGCATTTTGTCTAAGGCTTGTAGAGCCGAGTGCAAGTCCCTATGAGAGACTGTAGAAGGCTTTGTGTTGTAGTGCAAGGAAGAGGGATCTAGCGAGCTACACATATATTATGTCCTATGCAAAGAGGTATTTGGATGGCTCTTTGCTATAACCTGATTAACTGAAGCTAATAGAGAAGAATACTTTTTGGATGTAGCCCCAGGGTGGGGGTGAACCATGGTAAATATGTGTGTTGTGCTCTGTGCCTCGACTTGATGTGTTTGTCTCTTCCTTTTCTAAGTTCTTTGATGTGTTTAGATAGATCTATTTATTCTTTGTGATTCTGAGATATGAATGAATATTAGATATGGTATTTAATATGCTTAGTGCTTGATCTGCCAAATCTAATCTATCTTGTTTTGGCTAAGTGTTGAATTATCTTAGATCTAAGTACATACTGCAATGCTCTGTGATATCTACGAAGTATCATGAGGTTTGAATATTGATGAATAATCTATGTTAGGTGATTGCTAAGTGTTATAATCATAGATTTGTGTCCCAGTGAAGGTTGCAAACACCGAATTCTTGCAACCACCCCTGCCTCTACCTCAGGTGAGACTTCATTTGCTTCGCAGGTGTTGCCGAAAGGGCCGGTAGCTATTGTTTTGTTGGTGTGTTGTTGTAGCATTGAACCCTAGGTCTTCCCCTGTGTCAACAAATGGTTCTGTTGTCAGGACTTGAAACTATGAATGTTGGGAACTAAGAAGAAGAAGCTTTGTGAAAAGATTTGTCCTGAAATTATGAAATCTTTGTGCATGGATCTATGCCCTAGTGCGCAGTGATCCACTTGATCTGAAAATATCTGTGCTGAAGAAGGAAGGAGAGATCTGAAGGAAAGAAGTCATATCTGTAAGAAAAGAGGTCGATACTGAAGAAAAGAAGTAAGATTTGTAAGCTCTGTGCTCTGATAAAGGTAAGAATGGTTAAAAGTTCCTAGATCTGGAAGCTTTGTGCTCTGAAGAAGTAAAAGAAGTGAAAATTTTTGTTTATAAAGTATGGATTTAGGCATGCTTGATAGATTTTGTCCTAGCTTTAAAACTAGGGAATTATTAGATGAAAGAACGTTTGATATGAATAGATCTGATAAGAATAATGAAATATATGTTATACCTATGCATAGAAAGAATTTTTGGACTAACCAATGGATGCAGGATTCTAGAAAGAAATTTTTGTAGGCTAGCCATTATAACCCTAGCAAGCAGTACAAGAAAAGTTGGGGATAATTGAAGAGAAAGAGAGGATTTACTCTTTGTTACAGTTGTAGAAGACCAAGACATCTTCCTAAGTAATGCCCTGGGAGAAACCCTAGTTGCCTATGTTGTAAGGCTTTGGACCATGAAGTACTGGATTTACCTAGAATGATTTATAGACTTGAAAATTTGAATATGGAGCAAGAAAACCATGTAGGAGATCAAGAGACTAAGATTATAGAATAACCCTAGAAAGAATCAGAGATTATGTTACTGAAAATGAAAGAAACCCTGGATGAACGTAAAGATGCCAGTTTGTCAGAGATCTTCAAAGAAAAGGAGAAAATCGAAGTAAGAATAGGAGACTTCGACATTGACTGTTCTCTAGATGAGGGAACACAAATGAACATTATGACATAAAGTACTTGGGAAACCCTAGAAAGTCCTGCTATGGTTCCTTCATTAGGAAAAATAGGGTTATTTAAAGGAAAAATGGTAACCTTATGTGGCAGGATTACCCAGATAGCTATGAGTACCCATGGAGCTTCAATAGAGGAATACTTCGAAGTTATTAAATTTATTGAGGACTATGCCCCATTTCCATCTTTTTTAGGCAAGATATGGTTTGAAGAAGAATAGATTCTGAGAAAAGAAGAAAAGGAAGCCCTAGAACAGAAGAAGCAAGAACTCATGGAATTTATAACTAGAAGGATCGCCTATTTGATGGAAGAACAAAATAACAGATATAAGCTATTGAACACTAGTGAATTGGATGTCAAAGCTATAAAAGAATTAGAGGAACCAAAGAAGACCGAGATAGATAATCCATATGATGAAGGAGTATTAACCTTGGATCTGAAGAAAGAAACTCAGCATCGCGAAGTGACTATGTCGAGAGAAGATAAGAATCAAAAATGAAAAAGGATGATCGAGACGAAGCTCACTGGTAAGAAGGATAGGAAGCTAAGTAAGAAGAGAACTAAGATTGAAAAGTTATAGAAGATTCCATAGGAAACTTTGTAGAAGGAAAAATCATAGGAATTGAGCTTCGTCGGGATATCAGAACATTGACATATGGCACTTCGTCATTGCAAAAAAATATATCCATTGGATTGATATAACCGTTCGACTTCCACCCCGAACAGACATAAAGCATTAAAGGATCACCACCAGACTGTTGGACCATGCCATAACAGATGGATCAACATTCATGGAAGCTTCATACCCATTGAAAACAGACCGTTGATGAATTTCCTATTTAGCTCATCACGCCATGCTTGAAGAACATTTTTTCCAACTGAAAATTCGAATCCTGTAGAACTAGTGATTGTCTACAGTGATCATTGCAAGTAGATTTTTCATCCTAGTGCAGTATTTTGACATCATCATGACCTTGATTATCTTTCCCGATTGGGTATGTCCGATGAGCTCACCGCACTTGAGGAATCTGTTATAGAGGTTCTTCTCAATTTAATGATTGAGAGATTCATGTCATAAAGAAGAATGTCCACCAGAGTCCAAGCATCATCGATGGGAGGAGTGCAAGCCTCCTCGTTGACTACTTGAGCAGGAACATCTTGAGCTAGTGCAAAGAGAATAACTAAGCATAAGGACGACATAGCCAATGCGAAGTTAGTGCCATCCATCCTACCAGCTTACATACCTTCTCTGAGTGGTGAGATTAATAGGGACAATGTCACTAGAGACTTTTAATACACCCTAGTCACTACATATCTACCGAAATGAGTATGCACCTATCATGCATATCAAGACAAGGTTACAGCATTGACGTTTTGTGACTTCAACCTGGGGGACCGTAAAACTTGTAGCATGCTCGCCCCGTATAAGTACTTGATGAGAACTAAGGGAAATAATTTGAAGCTCATTCCTTAGCAATGGATGATGAACCTCATGTAGTCTATGTTTCTCAATGTTATGAAAATACCACACTTCGATAGACACCAGAAGGTGAATTCTTATGTAAAATTGCTACTAGAAAGTTACCACAGAGGATACCTGTGGTTAGACCATCACATAACTATTGATCCAATGCTAATAAATAGGATCACCAGGCTTAGCATGCAGGGCCCTGATCCCCATGAGTACTATCGTGGAAAGACCGCATACCACGCTCTTGTGGAGAAGATCAAACAAGACTATGGCGATGTTGAGAAAGGCGCGAGAGGATACAAGGTAGATTCTATTGAAAGTGGTGTTGTGCACCTCGCATGCCAACTGATCAGAGGGAAGTTGGTACACAAGAATCGACCAACACAAGTATCTGGCTTTATAGTTGACCTCGCAGTAAAGTGCATAGAGGGACTACAGATGAACTAGGTGAAGTACCTGGTGAAACAACTGGTGATTGACTGCAGAGAAGCCTAGGATCAGGGGCATGAATTCCATTTTAGATGGCTCCTGATGCTGATCACTTTTGTTGCATGGGAGCTACTGAAAGTTGCAACCTTATTGGACCTTGACCCCTTTGAACCACTAGCCGCAAAGTTCAGTACATTATGGTAATCAAATGTCATTTTCCACGCTTACTATAACCAACTGAAAGAAGCCATAAGAAGTGAACCTTGCATAAACTAGAACAATTTACAGATATTTCGACCTCTTATAAAGTTTAGCGTGGACTGTCACTTTATATACCTAACCCCATGCACTGATGAGCACCAGGAACAACTTCAGTTCTATTATAAGCTGACAGAAGAAGACCTGGAAGAGATCAACAAGGAATGGTCAATGGACCTCCTTGTTCCAACAGACCCCACAAAAATGTCTGACATCCATAGCACCAGAACTACGCAGGATACACTTGGGCCCAGTATGACAAAGAAAGAAAAAAATAACGAAGAAGACTGAAGAAGTCCAAGATGTTAACAGCCTATCTATAAGGACGACTTCCATTACACCAAATGAAGAAGGTGATGACGAATAAGGTACAAAAAATAAATAATAGAAAGTTGAAGTACCATCACCTAGGGAAAAAGAAGACTCATCAAAGAAAAGGAAGGTCTCACCTCTGAAATCTTCCGCCAGAAAGAAACCAAGAACTCCCGTAACCAAGATGCGAACTTCCCTCACGTTGGATGAATTTGATTTCATTGTTACAGAAGTCAATGATGCTTCAAAGAAAATCATAGAGAATAAGGAGGTGAAGCAGGAACAAATGTATAGCCAAATTGAGATTGCGCTCCAAGGAGTACAACAAGTACTTCAGTCTAGCCAAGCAATCTCTACTGCACCTCTGCCAGAAGGAACAATAGAAGTGGGAGATGAATCACTTCAGCTCTGCAAGATTGTTGACACATTCAAAGTATGCCTTCGACATGCTCAGGAAGAAAAATTGTAGGCCACCCAGGCCCTAAAGAGAGCACAGGAAGAAATTATTCAACAAATCCAAGTCGCGCAACAAGAGAAGAATGCTCTCCAAGAAAAATTTGAAGAAGACAGAGCGAAGATCCAAAAAGAGAAAGATAAGCTGCTCACAAAGAAGATAGGTATTGAAGAAGTAGTCAAAAAAGAATTTCACTCTGTGACTGGATTAGAGAAGAAGGTCGAGGAGCCCATAGAGTGCCAAGTGATGAAGTTGGTTGAAGTTATTTAGCAACTTCAACAAAGGTTCATGGAATTAGAGCTTCAGACCATACCACAGACTCCATAAGAAGTGCACGACCAATGATAATTGAATGCTTAGAGTGTCGTCGAGAGGATTAAAAAAATTGTTGCAGAATGTAAACAACTAAGTAGCAGAAGCGCACATATATATGAGCAACTAGCTAAGGACCCAGAGTTGAATAAACTGGAGTCCCAACTCCAGGAAGCAAAGTAGCATGCAGATACAGTACAGGCGTAGCTCAAGCTCATGTCACCCATCGATAGGATGAAGAGATCCCTAGAATAGCACACTACCCAACAAATCATTCTTACCATGTAGAACAGAGTGATGGAAGTCACCCAGAAACTCCAGCCGAGACATGAGGTGACGTACCTACTTTTTGAAGAAATTGAAGGCCAAGGAACACTACTAGAACAAGTAGTTGTTATAGTCGAGCAACAACTGGAAGGACCTATCAATGAAGTGGTTGCTCAGGAATTCACTAAGCAAGAAGAAGTAGCACTAAGACAAGTCAAAGAAGCTCAAGCCAAGTTCGAGACCTTTGAGGCAAAGTTTCCTAGACCTGAGTGACTTGGGACGAGTCACAGGTGAGTGTTGGGGGCATGTTGGCCCTGACCAAGTTTTGAGGAACACTTGGTCATATTTGACTATTTTTGGGACTTCGACAGCTTGTCAATGATGGAGCACAATGTGAAGCAGAAATAGTGGAAGCTAGACCCCTTTTTGGGTCCTTTTTGGGTTTTTGGGGATAATGTAATGGGATTGGGATGTCGGCCCATGGGTTTACCCATGTTTAGGCCTATTTTGTGTGTATATATAGATGTCTAGGCCATATATAGAAGAAGAGGATGATATATCTATGTGATGTAGGCTAAGTGCCAAGGGTTGAATCTGTGTGATCAAGGCTTTGTGAATTTTTTGTAAGTCTTGCAGAGCCAAGTGCAAGTCCCTGTGAGAGAATGTCGAAGGCTTTGTGTTGTAGTGCAAGGAAGAAGGATCTAGTGAGCTGCGCAGATCTTTTGTCCTATCCGAAGAGGGATTTGGATGGATCTGTGCTATAACTTGATTAACTGAAGCTAATAAAGAAGAAGAGCTTGTGGACATAACCCCAGGGTGGGGGTGAACCACGGTAAATATGTGTGTTGTTCTCTGTGCCTCAACCTGATGTGTTTGTCTCTTCCTTTGCTAAGTTATTTGATGTGTTTAGATAGATCTATTTATGCTTTGTGCTTCTGAGATATGAATGAATATTAGATCTGTTATGTAAGATGCTTAGTGCTTGATTTGTCCGATCTAATCTATCTTGTTGTGGCTAAGTGTTGAATTATCTTATATCTAAGTACATACTGTGATGCTTTGTGCTATCTATGAAGTATCATGAGGGTTTAATATTGATGAATAATCTATGTTAGGTGATTGATAAGTGTTATAATCAAATATATGTGTCCCATCTAAGGTTGCAGTGATCCAGGTGGATATCGGTGGCCACACACCTTCTTCAACTGGCTCAAAATATGTTTTTGGCAATTTTGGTAATTTACTATTTTTAGCAGTTTTTAACTTTCGGGGCCATTTTGAGGCCCTAAACGATGTTTTATTGAGAAAACAGGGAGCAACATTGATGCCAGATCAATGTTGCTCACCCAAAAGTTGTATTTCTCGGATAGATCTTTCCAACAAGCTATCGAGCGCCCCAAACAAAGATCGTATGCAAATGTTACACCCCTAGGAAGTTGGCGTATCAACTACCCCCATTGGGGCCCATAAACCTTTTGGCTTTTCATCTTCCGAGGTTAGGTTTTTGGATTTCACTTATGTTAAAAAAGGCCCTTAGAGACTCATTGTAATGATCATATTCTCACATATGCGAGTAGCCATCACATCTCTCCTCAAAGATAAGCTGCCACCATTCTAGTGAGTCTTTCACTCTGTATTTTACAGTCTCTGTACATTTATTTCATTAATAGAAATCATGTATTATTGTATATCTGTGACTCTTGTTTTATTTCCGATATATCTCTGTTATATTGTTGTCTCTCTTTCAACATCTATAAATATTTATGTGTTATATCTTCACTCTCATTTCGTACCGAAAATAATCTGGATCAGTGGTATCAGAGCAGGCTGCTCTTGATTGTTTTCAATGCATGTCCCCGACGAGGTCTGAGTATAGCAGGTTGGGTCTCGATATTGTCTATCTTAAGGACAATCTCTCTCGTACACCCAAGAAACCCTCAATGGTCAAAGAAAATAAAAATGACGGAGCAAACAATCCTATCAGTTTATTGCTTGAGCAAGCTCTCACGCGATAGAGGGAAGAAATGATGGAGAATTTTTCCCACATCCTTCAATGCCTCCTGATAGCATCAGACACATCTTCATCAAGCAAACACTTTGGAGGCACATCTCCTTTCAAGGTACAGGTTAATTTTGATATTCCCGTATTTGAAGGTCAAATAGATGCAGATGCCCTAGATAAATGGTTAAAGCTACTAGAAGGTTATTTCTCTGTTCGTAATTTTTACAACAAGGAAAAGATCACCTTCACACTCCTTAAGGCTCTCCCCCATGTCAAACATTGGTGGGAAAATTATTGGAACAGAGTTCCACAAAGGAGTCTGGAATGTATGGGGTTGATCCCACTTGGGATTTTTTTGTGGATGCGATAAAGGAACAATATTACCCTGTTGGCAACTATGAGGACCAATACATGAGATGGACCACACTGCAACAATAGAGGGGCCAAGCAGTTTTTGAGTTCACCAATACCTTCCATACCTTGTGCACCAAGCTAGGTATCAAAGACTCTGAACGACATTTGGTTCTGAAATATCATGGGGCTCTACATAGATACATCCAAACTAAAATGGAGTTTTTAGACATCTCATCACTCGGTGTTGCCTATCGATATGTTGTTAAAATCGAGTAGAAATTTAAGCACCATAACAATGGGAGTTTGGGTATGCAAATCCAAAACACCCAAAGTATGACAAAGACAACCCTAACAAACAATCTACTGAAAACTAGTCCAATCCACAGGAAAAAAAGGGTCACAGGAAGACAAAGAAGGACACTGGAAAATGGTGTGATTTCCACAAAATCCCCTGGCACAACAATGATGAATGTCACTCAAAATAGTCATTGGTGGCTGAGATCAAAGACAAGGAGCCAAACCCTGATTCAGAATCTGATTCTAAAAATACTGGTAAAAGACAGATCATCAACGCAGACCCCACTGCTACTGTCATGACCGCAACAATTCAACCAGAAGAACCAACAGATTCAGAAGAGGGGGAGTGCCTTTTTCATTCAAAGATGTGGGTGAAAGGGACCCCATTGCATTTTATTATTGATATCAGAAGCCAGAAGAACCTCATCTCAACAGAGGTCATCAAACAGTTGGGATTGTCGACAACACCACACTCACAATCATACAACATTGGGTGGCTTCGCCAAGGATGATATCTTCGTGTTAGCCAGCAATGTCGATTTCCATACGACATCCAACCCTTTAAGGATAAGGTATTATGTGATGTTTCCCCACTGGATGTCTGTGATGTTCTCTTGGGTCAGCCATATATGTGGAAGTGCCATGATATTTATGAGTCTCGACCCCATAGTGTCATTGCTACTTTGCAGGGTCATCTCTACAGAATACCAGAAGTAGTTCCGACTATTTTCCCACCTAAATAGTGCTTCAAGGTAGTATCTCATACTGCAAAATTCAGCTTCTTCACAATCTGTTTAAAAGGTGAACAAAAGGATACTGCAACCACCACAGCTTTGGCCCAAGCACCTTCTATCCAATAGAAGCAGGTCAAAAAGGTTGCAGCAAAGTAAAAAGATTCCTTCTGCACATAGTCATCTAAAATAGCCAGACTGGTTAAAAAGGTCCAAACCTTCCATCCAAAGGTTTGTGATAGCCTTCAACAAGCTAAGCAATGCCACTTCTCCAGCAAGGCAAGCAGATCACCAAGATTCAGATTCAACAATTGCTTTCCCCTCTCCCCCAGGAACTCAATGCAATGGAGACCATTACTTCCTAAGGAGGGAGGATTGATCTAGGTGGATATCGGTGGCCACACATCTTCTCCAGCTGGACCAAAACATGTTTTTGGCAATTTTGGCAATTTACTATTTTTAGCAGTTTTTAACTTCTAGGGCCATTTTGAGGCCCTAAACGATGTTTTTTAAGAAAATGAGGAGCAACATGGAGCGTAGATCATGTTTTTCACCCAAAATTTGTAGTTCTTGGATAGATATTTCCAATGAGCTATCAAGCGCCCCAAACGGAGATCGTATGAAAAAGTTACGCCCCTGGGAAGTTGGCGTATCAACTACCCCCAATTGGGGCCCACAAACCTTTTGGATTTTCATCTTCCGGGGTTAGGGTTTCAGATTTTACTTATGTTAAAAAATTCCCTTAGAGCCTCACTGTAATGATCATATTCTCACAGATGCAAGGAGCCATCACATCTCTTCTCAGAGATAAGATTCCACCATTTTAGCGAGTCTTTCACTCTGTATTTTACAGTCTCTGTACATTTATTTCATTAATAGAAATCGTGTATTACTATATATATGTGACTCTCATTTTATTTCCGCTATATCTCTGTTATATTGTTGTCTCTCTTGCAACATCTCTAAATATTTATGTGTTATATCTCCTCTCTCGTATCGTACTGAAAATAATCTGGATCATGCAGACACCTAAGTCTTGCAACCACCCCTGCCTCTACCTCGGGTGAGACTTCATCTACTTCACAGGTGTTTCCAAAAGGGCCAGTAGCTAGGGTTTTGTTGGTGCATTATTGTAGCGTTGAACCCTGGGTCTTCCCCTATGCCAACAGGGACACACTCTCTATTACCTCGACAAATTACAAGCATCCATGTGGATTTCTCATACACGTAAGCTCATGACATCATCATAACATTAGCATGATTTCATCCCTCCTCTAGTCAATGTCTAAAGGATTCCATGTCGATCAATGACCGAGATCACATCCTAGATGTACTCCAATCAAACATCAAGATCTTTCAAACTTTTGGTCCGATGTCCAAGGCTAAAACAAAGGTATAATACACAGTTCACCCAAGTGCCTGCACTATGGCCCACCGACCAATTACCTGTTTCCATTCACAGGTTGACCCCTATCAACTTCTTAACATGTTGGTGTTCCAGGTCAGCATGGTACATCATGCTGACATTACCTTTCCCCCTGAATATCGCTTAAATGAGACCACAATGATCTATGACAGAGGTTGATTATGGGTTAATCTGTGATTAATGACCCAGATTAACTCATGTACACTCTCTAATAGCATGGTAACCTTCTCCAACAAAGGGCCCAGATCTATTTTCTCCGCTAAGCCAACAAATGTGATTCCTTCGAGCTCAAATCATATATATATATATATAGATCATGCAAGAATCATAAAATTAAGTTCATTCTTTTTATCTCATAACAATATAAAACACTTGTATTCAGTTGTGTAGGGAATGCACCATTCTTTCCATCGTACTGTTACTTAAACACAAGAGTTTGCAAATATAATAAGCATCATCACTATAAATCAAGTATGTATATGTATAACACAAGTACACCCATTCAATCATGCATTTAAATTCAATTAAACAGATTCTATGAAATACTTATCTATTACAGTCGATATCCGACCAACTGATTGTGGGTGTTCACCTTTCCACCCAACCATAGGATCAAATGCATTCACTTTTAACATTCTGGCCACCCTTGTGCCAAGCCATGATACCACTAGGGAATCTCTTTCAGGTTCTCAGTAAGATTTGAAGGTTACTCTCCTTCACTCTACTCTTGGTAGAGATTTTCCATACACCCACCTATCCTAGGCCTCTTATAGGTTTATTATATGCCTTCCCAACATCAATCTTGTGACCCTCTTAGCTCAAGTCAGGTTTCTAGGTCTTCTATACTCCAAAATCTCAACTCTTATACGGGTTCTCTCATCTTCTATTGCACACCGTCATTCGTTATTTTCAACAACTGTCTTCCTTAGAGGCCTGAACTCTTCATGTTCCCTCTCTCTCTCTCTCTGTGATTTTTCTTGCACACGTGACTTAGGTAGGTTCTCGATCCATCCTTCTATTTCTTCTGTCAGAAGGAAACTCATCATCAATCCTGGGGACCCGTGGTGATCTTTCTTACTGTCATGTAGCTGATCACTTCCTATCCCTTCTGATGGCCCTCCATACTTCCATTCATTGGGGTGGTTGGTTGTTCAACTACCAACCCCTCCTTATTAACTAACTTGTCTTGTTATTATGGCTAAGGGTAAATAATCTGAATGTTTCCAATTAATATTCCTGCAAGGTGGCTTGGGGTCCTTTAATTTATTAGAACCTCCCCTCATTCCTCTGGTGATATCATGGCCAATACTTTAAGGCTTCACCCATTAGTCAATTGTCGACATTTACAATTAAACAATAATACATTTACATTATTTGCAAGTCATTGCATGGAAATCATAAATTACGATTAATTACAGGATGGGGTAAACATGGGTGTTACACTATCAAACCTTAATAAAAGTAATCGATTACTTGGATTTCTTTAAAATGTTAGTTCAATGCGTGAACAAAATTAAGAGAAACATTCCAAGATCACTAAAGTTTTGATGACCTATAATGTTAGGAAGGCTAGTATTGTGACAAATATTTTGAAATTGAGATCTAATTTGGGTGTACTGAGGGCACTCTAGGAGAAAATGTTTTTCATCTTTAAC
>ML788557.1:278044-288205 GCA_009831015.1 Picea engelmannii | reverse complement strand
AGTGAACTAGCCTCTGTATGTATACGCAGGTTTATCACAGAAGAACGAAAAAACCCGCTTCAGCTATGGCACCAAGGAGAGGAGCTAAAGCAAATGTCGAAGCCGCCGCACAGGGTACAGACAATATCTCGGATACTTCGCCTTGAACAGACAGTTCAGTATCTACCTGGTCTTCTATCACAAATATCCTGCAATCAGAGTTAGTGAACTGTTCCGATTCTGATGACTATAACTATGATATTGTGAAAGACAACATGAACACTAGATACAAGACAATTGTTCAGTCGAAAATGCACTTGGTGGCGACCAGACCTCGGTTGCTCCCATATTTCGATATGATCCGATGGGCATTGGATCACGTCGACCTACCTTCCAGAACTATTCTGAACAACAAACGGGCCAGGATTGGGACTTTTAGGCCCGAGCATATCCAAGCTATGTACAAGCTTCCAGCGACCTCTGAATACATATTAGGCAAAGAATTCTTCACAGAATTCAAAGACAAGGAGTGCAAAGAATTTGACAAGACTTTTCCAGGCTTGATAAAGGATTGGGTATATCGTCCCTCCACCTTCAGGGTGAACAATTAAGGTGTGTATTCGATTTCTTCGCTAGAACCAAACTACAGGTATGTGGCCATGATGACTTGTTGGCTTTTCGGATCAGAGGATACTGCTCATTTTTTCGTTCAGTGGGTACCCCTCATTTTTCGGGTAGCCGAAGGTTCCACATTCAATTGGGCAAAAATACTCTCTGATAATTTGTTCAACAAAATCACCGAGTACTAGGAGCAGAAGGCAGTCGGTAAGCCATCCAAATTTTACATGTCCGCGTATATCATGGATGCGATTTTCTCCCTGACGCCTTTTCCTTTGATGAATTGGGCTTGGAGCCCGTCCGAAGAAAAATCCGTGCATGAGTACCACGATAAACTGTGGGAAAACAATGCAAATGAGTTCATTTATGAAATTTTTAATTGGGTGATGGTGCCCCTGCATGTCACCATTTTTGGTCTTTTGCCACCCCGCATATCGGATGGCATTGTTGCGAACCTGAGTCAGATTGCCGACTAGTACGTGGAAGAAGAATTCTCTTATTTCAGGGTATTCGGAGCTGTTGTTCCTCCTCTAGCACTCCCACAATTTATCCCCGATAAATTGGCATGTCGTGAGATTGCTCGGCAGACAGTAATCGGCGGCATGAGCAAAGAACTAAAAGCATCATCAAAGAAGGTATGGTTGTCTTTCCCTATCCGGCTTAATTCATTTTCCCTGCTCGATTTTGGACATGCTAAGGCTGAAGCTAGATCTTTAGAAGGCTTAAATGTGGCCTATATTGAATATAAAAGGCATGATCCATGGAGGATCGTAAGTACTCATTTAGGAAACTGTGGCTTAAAGAGATTCGAACACGAATCCTCACCTTCGGATGATATTTTCTGAGGCGCCAAATCCTATTCGGAAGTACAGTTCCGAATCGAATCCTTAGCGGCCGAAGACAGGGATTCTGTCTTAAAATTCCAGGCAAACAGAAAGCGATGTCTTCCCATGGTGCTGGGAGGTTTGGGAATTCCTAAGGATAAAGATAAAGAAGCTGAAAGTTCTGAGGGGCAAACCTCTAACCCCAAGAAGTGTCAGGAAGGAGAACAAGAGAAGAAGCTCGAAAGGCAAAAAGGCCCCGAACAGGAGGAAAACCCTGACATGCAGAAGAGCCCTGAACAGGAGAGAGATCCAGAAACAGAAAAGGAGAGCACTGATCCTCCTAAGAAGCATGGTCCGGAGGTAGAAATGAAGGATACAAACCCACCAGAAACTCAGAATCCAGAGTCGGGAACGAAGACCTCTGACCCCCCAAAAGATCAAGATCCACTCACTACACCAGGGAAGGGTGCGAAGCAAGTCGGGCAACCCATCGCCTCTATCACACCCTTGCAGTCGACACAGGGAAGCGTTGGCGAAGAATGGATATTTTATGAAGAGCTGAGGCCTATAAGGGCAGAAGAACTCCCTCCTAACGAATTCTTCTTTGACAAAAAGAGGAAAGCTGTGGTAAAGCGAGAATTCTATCAAGAGGGAGGATCCACAGCTAAAAGATTCAAGGTGATGACCGATGGGAGAAATAAAAAGAGAGATGAATTTGCTACTGAKATCGCAGGAACGCTGGGAGCGTACGCGACAGCAAATCAAKTCTCAGTCGCGGCATTAAAAAATCAGCTTAAGGCGAAGAACCGGTTAATCAAAACTCTTGAAGCACGAATAGCTTCAGCTGCCGAAGATGCCAAAACTCAAGCGAGTGGAGCTATAGAGCTGGCACAATTAGCCGATAGGAAATAGATCGAAGTCCTCAAGACCAAGCTGGAGAAGGAAAATTCAGTCATACGAGATGGTCGGGATCAGTTCGGCCACCAGAGAGACACGATCACGCAATTACGGGCTCAATTAGAGGTCATAGAAAGCAAGGTGATTGACGTCGAGATTGTCAAATCTCAAGCAATCGACATTCATAGCAGGGTTTCTTCTGCTCAAAAAAGCCTACTAAACAAAATCGAGGAATTTTGAAAGGATTGCTTGTTGGTGAATCAGATTTATGAAAATCTTATTGTCAAGGAAAGAAATGTGGAAGCTGCTCGGGTCGTCTTTCAGGAAGCAGTATTAGCTACCAATAACAGGTTTTCAGCAGGAACCCCCGGGCTTTCCGTTGCCGAACAGACAAGGGGTAATATTTTGTTAAAGAACTGGGAGCATGATATTTCTTTGAGCAAGGAGCAGGCACGAAAAGTGACGAATTCACTCGAAGAAACGTTCAAAAACATAAACACTGAACTATTAGGGATGGAGAATGGAGGAGACATAGAGACACTGAGGCAAATAAATATGGAACAGATCTCCCTTGGCATAAAGGAGAAAAATGAGAGAGATTTGGTGGAAATCTCTAAAATAGACAGGACGGGGATGGTTCAAATTGATGAGCATCTAATTCAACCCAGCACTCAACTCGGCACCCTTGATATTGTTGATACATATATGGGAAATCAACTTCCACAATTAGCCCGAGACTGCTATTTTGCTGAAGCCAGTTGCCAGGCAGAGCCATCACAGCTCATATCCCAATTCTTGGACAAATGTAGGATATGCACCGAGTCTATGCAGAGACAAGCACCTAGCGCACCTTGAAAACGGAGTTGAAGAGATGGAGTAGTTTCACTCCTAACAGCTGCCGAACGGAACCGCCACAGCTTGTATCTAATTTTACGGACAAGTGTATCATATGCTCCAACTCATGTAAAGAAAACGCCTGACACCTTTTTGTATAAATAGAACAAAGAAAGAAGAACTTGAGGCTGGACTTTTTGGTACCCATTGTAATAGAATTCTCCCATGAAGGAAGTTAATAGAAAGAAAATTCAAGATTCCCGATTTTGTCCCGACTGTATCTCAAGTTTGTTTTGTCATGTTCTTTATTTCTTTTCATTTTGCTCTACACAATTAGTTTATCTTGTTATGTTCTCTGTTTCTTTTCATTTTGCTCTACATAATTGAGGAATATCACTATGACTTAGTACAACTACTACTATAGTGAAGTAAGCTCATATTACGGTAATTCTCCCTTGCCCTTCCTCTGCACCAGCTATCAGCAGGTGTAAGACCAAGCTACAATTACAGGATTTTGTGTTTACTTGCACCATGTCAATTATGTTCATATCATTTTCTTCTTCCATGTTCACGTGAGTTTTATCGATAATAATTTTACGTTACTTATAACTAGATGTTCTTCTCGCATTTCATACCTTTTACGAAAAATCATACAGTTACGGGAAAGGCCCTTTTGTTTGTAATCTCATTTCTTTCTTCATACGAAGTTTTATCTTATTTTCGACCGAATGGAATCAACCATTAAACTCTCATTGAATCATTTCCATACCCTTACTGTTCTTCAATGACTGCACCCACGGTAATTCAACCCAATATTCAACTCGGGATATCAGATCAAACTAATATCACGTTAAATCTTTTCAGCACGACCCTTAGAACTGCTAACACCCGGGAAGAATTAGAACGATCATGGGCGGCCATTGAACGAGATATCACAACCCAGGAACAGTTGGAAGCCAGACAGCGTGAACGTAGAAACCCTCATTAGCTTCCCATACCGAAGGTTAATGAAATCCTTTATCAACTATTACCATACTTTCGGATGCCTTGACACTGTATTTTAAGCCTTAGTACAGACTCAGGAACAACAACAACCTTCTTTTCTATGAGGGCTAGTCCCAGTGAAACATTTACATACTAGTAGAGGTATATGGTACGATGATACTTTGAGTCTCTCATTTGATATGACCCGATATTTGGTATCTAAGTCTGCATCTATTTCCCCATCTATATTTAATTGTTTGATGTGCCTCTCTTCTGATTCTAAGGCTTACAAAGAATCTCATTTTGGAGAAGGAGTGTGATCTTGAAAGGTTTCCCCAACTCAGATAACCTCTTGGTGACTACAGGGGAGAGGTGTATTCACCGAAGACCATTGATCTCTATAGCTGGCCCTACCCCTATCCATTTTGACTTTGATGACAAGGCAGTGGAGGAAACTTAGAGTGGTATCATCACAAATGAAGCTAAACTAAGAGTCTGAGAGAGATTTTGTATTCTCTTGGCTGGATAAGGAATAGGAGTAGGCCATCGAATTGTAAAAAATAAAACACATGTCATGGGGAAAAATTCCAAGAGGGGAAGAGAAACTTGGCATCATACCTTTTTAATGAACTAGAATGAATGTTATTGATGACATAGGAGCTATGGTCATTCTTTCCCCTTAGGGAGAACCGCCATTGATTGTTTCTTTCTAGTACGAATAGAACCGAATCTTCCAAATGTAAATGTGTTGAACCTGCACATAATAGATGTAGCTAGGAATTGACATACACAGTTGCAAARAATATATRWGAAAAGAGAAGAAGGAGAGAAAGAATGGAAGAATTCTCATTAACCAAATGAATGAATGATAATTTACACATGATATACTATGTATAACTCAACTAATGCACACTGGAGGAGAATCCAATGTGCCATAGTGGTGGTCTACAGTGATCTAGACACACATAAAAAATTACGGGAGTAAACTGCCACCTATTCTAGTCTCTCGGGCAGTTACGTGATTGAACTGCCACCTAGTCTGAGTTAACTAGTCTACCAGTCTTCAGTTAACTGAATGAAAGAGAGTGAAGTGAGTAGGATATTAGGAAATCATGAGTAATGTGCTAGTCTGGTAAAATGCACATTAGCTGGTGATGATCCCAATGTTGCATGGTGATAATCCAATGTGGCATCTAGACTCCACTCAACTGATCAAACTGAAGTGTGAACTGAAGAGAATATTCTCCTAGATGAATATTCTCCTTAAAATATAGGAGACTAAATAATGACTAATAAACATAGGGAAAACCTTAGGAAAAAT
The DNA here is from genome assembly GCA_009831015.1 of Picea engelmannii. Taxonomy (NCBI): domain Eukaryota; kingdom Viridiplantae; phylum Streptophyta; class Pinopsida; order Pinales; family Pinaceae; genus Picea; species Picea engelmannii. Next base: position 282,748 of record ML788557.1, on the reverse strand, counting down.
AAATCCTAGGTGTGTGTGAGGTATCTCCAACACCTCCTCTGAACATCACTATGGTGAAAATAAAGAATGGGTCCTGGAAACAAGACCATGTTAGGTACCCAAATACAAAATATACACTGAAATAAATAAGGAAAGATGAAAAACCTCATGGGAAAATCCCCCCTCAAAGTACAATGTATGTAAAAAGAAGAACTGACAGTTGCTAGGTAATTGTGTCCTTCACTCAAATACGACTGCATAGATAATGGAACTTCTGCATAGTGAAGGTATTCATGAAGATATCTACACTCTGTTTTGTTGAAGAAAATAACCGCAGGTCAATGATCCCATCATTTACTAAGTCCCAGATGTATTGCATGTGGATCTCGATGTGCTTCATCCGCTGCCTTTGAAATAGATCTCTGAAGAACTTCAGAATGCTCTGGTTGTCACACTAGATGACAATCGACCAATGAAACTGTATTCGCAACTAAGTGGGAAAATGTTGTAACCACATATCCTAAATGATTATGTTAACTACCCCTCTGTACTCTACCTCGGCTGAAGATAGAGAAATAACAACCTGCTTCTTGATCGATCAACATATAAACCTGAAACCAAGACTAAGTGAGTAACCAGATGTGGACTTGCGATCAATGTTATTGCCAACCCAGTCAGAATCAGTGAATCCCAAAGGTGATGGTGCCCTGCATGCATCAAAGGATACACTTTGTATCCTTCCAATGTATCTCATGCGGCTCCTGCATGAACCTGGAGACTGCTCCATTTTCATAGGAGAGGTATGTTCTTGAGTGTATGAGATACAACAAGCTCCCCACTAGATGTATGTAAAGTGTGTTGTCAACCATTGGAGTGTCCATGCCATCCTCAACTCTAACTCCTGATAGGAATGGATTTGGGGCAGACTTGTGGTATGTCATGTGAAATATCTCAAGGAGATCTCTTGCATACTAGGCTTGAGACAATTTGATGCCTGATGCATCCTGGCTTATCTCGAGTCCAAGGAAGAAATGTAGCGAACCCATGTATGTCATTAAGAACCTATCATGTAGAATTCTTTTGACTGCATCAGTCATTGAAGTTGAGCAACCAGTGATCAACAAAATAATCAACGTACAAAACTAGGAGTAGAAGTGAATCAACCATCCTGAGCATGTAAAAATTTGAGTTCGATTTACAACGTACAAAGTTCTATGACAACAGGTAGGAGTCCATATTTTCATGCCATGCCCTCAGAGCCTTTTGAGGCCATAAAGAGACTTATTCATTCGACAGAATAAAGATGAATCATGCATAAATCCCTGGGGATTCTCCATATAGATATCCTTAGAGATATCACCATGAAGAAATGAATTCTTCACGTCCATATGATGGACTTCCCATCCCTTGGCTTCCACAATGGAAATTTCCAAACGTATGGAATCCATGTTTGCTACTGGAGTGAAGGTCTCATCATAGTCAATCCCATGCACCTGTTGAAAGCCTTTGGAAACTAGCCTGGATTTTTTTTAGCTAACCTTCCCATCCACTGCGCTCTTGGTCCTGTAGACCCATTTTCACTTGACAAGTTTCCTTCCTGAGGGAAAGGGAACTAGATCCCAAGTCTGGTTCTTGAGGAAAGGGCCTTGGAATTGAGGGCTAAATAAGACCTCATTATTTAGGATTGGGATATGGCGAAGAGGAGATTAAAACATTCTCCAAAACATCGGAAGAAAGTAATGCTTCAAATGGACAACTTAAGTCATTGCAGGAACACTTCACGAAATGTGATGGAGTATCACTCCATGATTGTGATAGTGAATGCAAGTCATATCCAAAGAAAAGTGAAGATAATCAAGACAAGTATAATGGTCATGATTTTTACAATTCTCTTTTTGATTATAAAAAACATGATCATGTAATCCAAAACTTGTGGAATATTTATCCTTGTACTTTTTGCCATTCACCCAAGCATTATGTTATCAAGTGTTGGAAGAGACAATATTTGTACATGAAGTTTATGTCGACCAAGAAGGATACACGACATAAACACTCTACTCCACAAAGGAAGAAAGAGAAGGGAAAATAAGTCTAGATGCCAAAAAAAACACTGCACTTATTGCAACAGGGGTGGACATCAAACGACTAATTGTTGGAGGCTTAATCCAGAGCTTCATCCAAAGAAGGACAAAAGGATTGCACATGTACTCACAAAGAAAGAGAAATTACCAAAGAAGAAAGAGGAAAACCATGAAGCAAAGATACCAACCACTTGGTTTTTCCAGAAGTGGATGTCACATCTTCATTGTATTTTGCTTCCATTAATGTAATCACAAATGTTGAAATGATGACATGTTATAACATCATTTTTGAACAACATAGTGTTTTGTTTTTTTCCTTATGAGTATGTAATTATTAAGGTTGATTTTGTAACATTTTGGAGGACCAAAAGGTCTTTAGTGGGGAGGTGTGATCCAGAATTGGATCTAGGAGCCAGATGGGGCTCAAAAAGGCCTAAAAATCAAAGTGCTCATAATCTCTTCAAAATGGACGTGTGCGTAGGCCTCTTTGATACAAACCCAACGCAACATGAAAAATCTCAAACGAACATCGTATGATACAGATATCATGATCTATTCATTTTTCCAAATAGACAAAAGGTAAAAATTTAATAGGCAAAAAGTAAGCGTTGACGTCAGCGTGACATCATGCTGACATCATCATGCTGACATGGCAGCATCTGGAGGTGATACATGGAAGATGACCATACAGTGATGTGGACAGGTTGTTGACTAGGTAGGTACAGATGGACCAATTTGGGAGTGAAATGTGTCACCACTACAAGTGTGACATGTGTCACATTCATACTAATGATGTGGCACATCCATACTGATGACAAGGGACATCTGTATTGATGACGTTGCAGGTCAGACACGTGGAAGGTACAGTGGTAGGTGAATGGGATGACAACTCGACAGACAGGTGGACCAATGGTGGTTGGACATGTGGAATCCGTTCGAGCAAATGGGAAGGTTCCACGTGGCCCAGACATGGGCTGCCATGTGGCACCCATTTATTGATTCGTTGGGTTGGAAAAATGTTTGGGCTCTATGAGGTTTGAACCAACAATCTCAAGCATGGATGAAGGGATTGGCAAGGCCAGGATAGCCAACACGCCATCAATTTGGTTCTTAACCTATAGTTGAAGCGTTAATATTTAAGTTGAAAGGTTTTGTGACATGGCTGAGGTTAGCATTGGGGATAGGTCCCAGCCCCCAACACATGAAACCACCCATATTTCCACACTAATATTTGTTTGGCGGGAATTTAAGGTATATCCCCCCCCGACGGATATATGAGAGTTAGCCCGATCGTATGGGATTGCATATGACTTGGATGACAGTTGGGGCAGAGTTTTGGGGTTAGCCCCAGTTGGTTGGGATAGCCCACTGACCAAGGGGAATAACCCAAGGCTAAACCGTCAGGAGTCTAACCATTGTATAAGCGCGTGGGGCTTGGGTGGTGGCCATATGGCTAAGCCACATGACCAAGGACCGATGTATGGGAGCTAGAGACCAGGGGCCAGTGCGCCAACCTTTTCCCATGGACACTTGGAAGTGCGCATGTGACCAGGAGCACTTAAGAAAGGGGGAATACACCATGTTATGTGCTATTAAGTGGGTTTTTAACATGATCTTATGTTTTTTTTAAATGGATTTTCAGTCTGATTGAGGGGATTTAGTCCATTGTTTAGGGATCTTGGGCCCTTTTTGAGGCCAGGTCTTGGGGGGAAGTTGGGAGATGGTTATGAACTTCAAGCCTATATAAACTAGGTCTTCTTGGAGCCATGGGAGAACATTCAAAGAAAATAAATGATGAATAAATGTAGAGGCAAAGCCATTTTTATGCAGGGAAGCTATTGAGGAGCTTACCTTTGCGGGTCATTTTCGGGAGCTTCGTTCATTCGATTTGGGTGTCGTCAGTTTTGATGTCTTCTTGAGATCTAGTAGAACATGAAAAAATCATTTTTGTAATCCATTAGCACTTTCATGATGTACATTTAAAGCTTCAAAAATAAATAAGAAAGCCTCACCCACTAATACAAAGGCCCAGAGACGTAGGGGAGATTGTTGAACTCCATTATCACATTGGTGTTTATGGTTTGTTGTCTTCATGCTTATGTTCAAATCTGTATAATGCTTAATGGATTTTATGTTTCCTCATTATTTATTTATCTTTAATTAAGTTTCTAAATGGTAAAATAACACATACAATATAACTCAACCATTGTCGTTTAAAATATCTTTTCAGATCATAAGGATTTCATTGATAACAACCTTCTTTTCTATGAGGGCTAGTGTTATCCACATTTTTGGTTATCGAGATGATGACATAATATTGACATGGTGATAGAAGATCTGACTCTTCATTAAGATCATTTTCATGAAGAAAGTTACACTTATCAGCTTCTCAAAATTACACTTTTTGAAGATAGTACGTAGGCTGCACATATATTGTCTTGCGGAAGTACTTTGTTTCCGCAGGTTGCATTCAGTCTGACTGCGGAATTTCCGCACTGTGATAATGGTCAGGGTGCGGAAATGTTTCTTAAGGGAGAAAACGGATGAGTTCTCGATCCTTCTAGAAGGAATCTTCTAGAAGGATGAGTTGGAGTTCGAATGGTTGGCAAATTAATGAATCTCCAGATATCTTGGGATTACATTC
>ML788557.1:125795-158828 GCA_009831015.1 Picea engelmannii | reverse complement strand
AATATCATGTTATGGAAATTAATGTTATGTTATATTTCATAATTAAATTTATGTTTTTATTTTTTTGAAAATATATTTAAAATGATGATTATTAATGATTTCTAAAAGTTTGTTGAAATTTTATTTATTTATATTTATTATAATTTGTTTTTCATTAAATAAAAAAATATATCACCAAAAACAAAAAACAAAAAACAAAATTAAAAAAATTAAAAAAACAAATCGATGCAGACCCCCTTCTCTCCTAAGGGCTGCGTGACCTCCCAGTCTAGGACCGATCAAGAAACTGAGTTAGATCGACTCTTTGGGTCTCTACTAGACCCAAACCCACTTACATAGGTCCTTTCTCCAAATGCGCAGGTCGTATGAGACCCATGAGTTCCCTCCTGAGCGTTGTCCAATTTCCACACCAACTGGGCGAAGGCTCTTCCCTAGCTAAGCCCCTTCCTTCTTGAGACCATGACTATGACCCCTCACCTAACTCAAAATTCATTTCACGATTTCGTGTATTGGTTCTTTTCATGTGAGTCACCGCAACTCCCCCAACCTCTGAAATCTCGACAGGAGCCTAGCACGTGCTAGCCCCTCTATTCTCCTTCAACGATGTGACCCTTCGTTATGACCATGGGCCAATATTTCTAGCACTTCATGATTTCACGTTTCATGAAGCCCGCTTTCTCATCCTCATGAAACCCGAACTTGCGAGTTTTGCTTGCTTGATCAATGGTCCATAATCCCCGCGATCCAATGGTCCTGATATCCTTTTCACGTATCATGGTTTCGTGTTTTGCAAAGTTGGAGGACCACTCACCTCCCTTCTCCTGATATACGAACTACCGATATCTCCTTCCCCAAAAATGAATCAACGATATAGATCTCTCATTGATCCAATGACTCAAATTAAATCGCGAACTCAGATTTGGCGAGTTCCCAGAACTCTTACTTCCAATTTCCCAAGTTTTGAACTCTCGAAAAAACCATATGTATGGTCCACGATCTTCCTTCGATCGACAACTCCGATGATTTCAGGATTTCGTAACCCCTCCCTCCTGTGTACTTTCAAGCTTATAGTTAGTGCACTTCACTTTGGTCGGGCGACTACGATTCCTTTTCCCTCAGATCGAACGACTGTGATGTTTCCTCCTCTGCACTTACTACTCATTTTTTGGATGTTGATCGGGCGGTCCATATCTTTCTCTCCAAGCTTGCGCTTTCTTCAGACTTAGAATATTTTTGAAAGATTCAAAGGCTTCGACCTTTATCCTTCCTACGAGTCTGTTCCTTATATCTCTTGCAAAACTTATGGAAAGCGTTATTCCTATTGAGCTTGGTCTTGTGAAGACTTCAAATTCCCACACACTCCTTACATTTCAAGGATTTCGATAACTCAGATCCGGAGGATTTCTTGAAGAGAAATTCCTCTCACCCTCCTGACATTCTCCTTTTCTAGTTCTTCAACTTCTTGCAAATTCCCTTCGACACTTAGTCGAATCTCAGATCTGTGCACTCCTTCCACCAGATATTTATGTAAGGTTCGAATTCTTGTGGACGATTGTGCATGCCTTGCACTAGTATCTTCACACTCCTTGCAAAGGGAAATTTTTGTGCTATCTCTTATGAGATTCATAATCAAAACAGATCCCATTAATGCACTCCTTGCATTCTGTGTGCACACCTTACACCACTTCAACATAAGAAAAAAAATTGAAACTTATCCTAACATTCACAGTTCCATATATTCATAAAGAAATTCATTCATTCATTCATGAAATCACAATAATAGAGAATTGTAAAACAACTTCCACACCAAGCATTGGGTCAATTTTCCTCTGTTATATTCATAAGTGAAAAATGGCTACAACTGTAATCAAACCAAAAACTAAAAACTCAGAAATCTCCTACTAACTTGTAGCTAGCTTCATTTGGGCGTACAAATCCTCTATTTATCTCAGAGGGTTCTTAGGGTCCCCCCTGACTACTTTTCTACATCAAAACCTATCTTGATGATATCCTAATGGAGTCATAGTCCAAAGCAAGAGTGGAAACTCCCACTTCACTCGCGATCATTTAGGTGTGCCTCAATTTTTTTTTTTGGCGCTGAGTTAAAACGTGCTTCAAAATATCTACTCTAACTACCAGCATTGAGATTCTGTACATATTCCCAAATGATGAGAGGCCTTGCTCTGCGTGTTTGCCAACGATGTTCTTGCATCATACTCCCCTTGAAAAAAATTCATGGACTTGTTTCCATGAGCTTCTGCACTAACTTTCCATGATTCTGAATAGTAGCTTCATTTTCCCAACTAACATATTCTATTGGGTGTCCCTTCCACTTAACCAGATATTCAAAATAGGTCTTCCTCCTGGTCTTTTTACTGATCCTCTGATCAACAATCTTATCCATCTGTGGTTTTTCTGCTATAGGCATTTTCTTCTCCCTCTGAATATTCTCTTGATCTTCTGATCCCTCTGTGTCATCTTTCCTGTAAGGATACATGTCTGAAAAATTGAATATGGGTGATATGACCACATCATCTAGCAGCTCAATCTCATAGGCGTTTGCATCAAACTTCCTCAATATATTACATGGCCCTATCTTCTTCATAGTTAACTTGGTATATGTTCCCCTAGGGAAAATTTATTTCCTAATATGTTCTAGAACCTAATCTCCTACTTCAAATTGAAGTTCTTCTGTGATGTTGATCAAGTCTGCGTTTGTACTCTTCGTTAGAACTTTGCAATTGTCCTTTGATCTGGCTATGGAGCCTCTCCATTTCTGTAGCAAAATATTCTTCTCCAACACTCTTGATCTCACTCTGTTCCAAGTCTCTCAACTCAAATACTCCCCTGGGTTGAATTCCATACAATATTTGGAATGGGCTCTTTCCAGTGATCCTGTTTGGTGAATTATTGTATGTAAATTCTGGTTGTGGCAGAATTTGATCCCACTGGTAATGGTTCTCAATAACTATACTCCTAAATAAGTTTCTCAAACTTATGTTTACCACCTCAGTCTTCCCATTTGTATGAGGGTGGTAAGCTTATATGAAGGACAAATCTATCCCCAACTTCTTCCAAAGTGTTCTCCAAAAGTGACCAACAAATTTTGTGTCTCTGTCTGAGACAATTATTCTGGGTAGGCCATCTTTGAAAATCTATCCATCACCACAAATATGGAATCAAATCCTTTTTCGTTCTTGGCAGTACCAACATAAAATCCATGCTTATTGCATCCTAAGGCCTCTCTGGTATTGGCAATGGTTGATACAATCAAGTGTTCTGTCTTTTCCTTTGGCATGTTGGCAGATTCTACATATGTTCACAAACTTTAACACCTCTTTTCTCATACTTGGCCAATAATATGAACTTCTCAACCATGAAAATGTTTTATCATGGCTAAAATGTCCAGTCGATCCTCCACTATTCTTTTCCTTCAAAAGGTTATCCCTCATTGAGAATTTTGGTATGCACAATTGATTTCCCTTGAATAAAAATCCCTCTTGAATCATATACTTTGTCCACTAGCTTTTGTCTCACAACACAAGATTTTCACATGCTTCATATTCTTCCTTTAAATCTATCTCATCATAATACATGTCCTTAAGGTGTTCAGCCCCAAGGTCCCCACCTGAAATTCTTGCAAAATCAAACATCTCCTGCTTAATGCATCAACAACCTTGTTAGCATTCCAAGTAATATGTTTTATGACAAAAGTAAAATTATACATAAACTCAACCCATTTTGCATGTCTCTAATTCAATTTTTCATGTCTGGTTATGAATTGTAAAGCCTGGTTATCACTATACAAGACAAATTCCTGTGGGATAAGGTAATGTCTCCATTTCTTCAAGGCTTGAATTATGGCATAAAACTCCTTATCATACGTGGAGTATTTTCTTGTGGTTTCATTCATCTTCTCACTAAAATAGGAAACATGTTTATTATCCTGGTTCAAAACTACTCCACTTGCATCACATATCACCTGAAATGTCTTTTCAAAATTTGGCAAGACCAGAATTGGTCATTCTATTATTTTCCCCTTTTGTATATTGGAGCTCCTCTTGTCTTCCTCTTTCCATTTAAAATACTTGTGATCCTTCTTCACTATATCCATCATTGGTGCACAAATTCCATTGAAGTATTTGATGAACTTCCTATAGAATCTTTCTAATACATGGAAACTCCTTACCTCAAACATACTCTTCGGTGACGACCATTCTTTGATTGCTTTCACCTTCTCTGGATCCATCTTCAGTTCATTTGAAGAGATCACAAAACCCAAGTAAATGATTTTTGTCTTCATAAAGTAAGACTTCTTCATATTTATCAACAATGTCTCTTGATGTAGTCTCTTCATAACTAGTTTTAGGTGCCTCAAATGCTCCTCTTTAGTCCTGCTAAAGATCAGTATATCATCTATATATACAACCACAAACTTGCCAATGAAATATTTCAGTATTTCATTCATCAACCTCATAAAAGTACTCAGAGTGTTTGTTAATCCAAATGGAATAACAAGCCACTCATACAAACTTTCATTTGTATTAAAGGTTGTCTTACACTCATCACCTTCTCTCATTCTAATTTGGTGATATCCACTTTTCAAATCTATTTTAGAAAAGAAATTTGTTCCACATAAATAGTCCATTAAATCATCCATTCTTTGTAAAGGAAATCTATACTTGATGGTGATCTTTTTAATTCTTCTTGAGTCTGTACACATTCTCCATCCTCCATCCTTCTTTGGACTCAACATCATTGGTACTGCACATGGACTCAAGCTCTCTCTGACCAAACCCTTGTCTAACAATTCCTAGATTTGGTTCTTCACTTCCTCATTCTCTCGAGGTGTCAATTTGTATGTTTCTTTGTTTGGCAGACTTTCTCTTGGTATCAAGTCAATATGGTGGCTGATACTTCTGATAAGTGGCAATGAGTTAGGAAGCTCATCCACCACTATGTCAACAAAATTATCCAGCAATTGCTGATCTTATTTAGGCAAATAATCCATCGATGTACTTGTAGGGATAACTCTAGGTTTCCTCACCACAACAAATTGCATCTCTTGTTCTTTCTTGAATTCTTTCAGGAGTTCCTTCCCACTCATGAGAAGTATGTTCATGTTGGATTCCTCTTTCACTTTCTTCTCCTCTATTGGAAACAAAATGTGTGTTCTACCATTCTTCTCCAAGGTGTATGTATTCTTCCTCCCATAATGAATGACATTCCTGTCACACTACCATGGTCTTCCCAACAAAATATGGCATACATCTATGGGAATTACATCACATGGAATTTCATCTCTATATCCTCCTATATTAAATTCAACCAAGCATTGTTTAGTAACCATTACCTGGTGTCCTTTCTACAACCATGAGACTTTGTATAGCTTTGGATGTGTAGTTGTCTCCAGCTCCAATTTCTCCACCATATATGTGGATACTAAGTTATCAGTGATCCCATTGTCAATTATCACATTGCATACTCTGTCTTTAGTCTTGCAAGTTGTTCTGAAGAGAATGTTCCTCTGCACTAGATTTTCAACTTATGCCTTTGGTTTCAAGAGAACCTTCCTCAACATCAGGGATCTTCCATCCTCTGCTCCTTCTGCTTCAACATCTCTTCTATGTGTTTCTGAAATGTGAGATTCACCTCCTCCTTTCTTTTTCTCGGAACATTCCAAAGACATGTGTCCTATCTATCCACAGGCATAACACCTTACTTCTCCTCCTCCTCTTCTTCCTCTTCCTCTAGAAGAATTTCTTCTACCACCCTATCTTCTTTGGGAACTTTCTCCTCTTTCTGAGTGATTATGTGGTTTCTCAGTCTGATCATTAGACCTATGTGCCTTGTCATGGGTAACTCCCTTGCTTTTTTTGGGGGCTGGGATTTTGCCTCTCCCTCGTTGGCTTTGTTTTTTGTCCAACTTCTCCTCTTCCTTCAGTGAAAACTTATAAGCATCCTCCACTGTCCTCACTGACATCATGTCGAGCTCATCCTGGATTTCATATCTCAAGCCATTTATACATCTAGAAACTTTTTCTTCATCTCTCTCCCTTTTTCTAGTTCTGATGTTCAGCCTATATAAATCCTTTGTGTACTCCTTAACTGTCATCCCCTTTTGTCTCAGGTTCTGCAATTTCCTGAACAAATTTATCTGACAATTTTTGGGAATGAATTTAGCCTTCAATTTGGCTACCATTCTATCCCAATTATTTATCTTCTGCTTGCCCTTGCTTCTCCTCTCATCTTGTAGTTTATCCCACCACAACACTGCATGTCCTTTTAGCCTAGTGACAACATGTTTCACCTTTTTATTTTCATCGACCTATTCATAGTCGAAATGTTTGTCCATGGACCTCACCCAATCCAACAACTCTTCAACATATAAATTGCCTTCATACATTGGGACCTCTATCTTGGCTCTGCCTCCCAATATAACAACTTCTCTCAACAAGTGTTCTTCGACAACATCCTCTCCTACATCTTCTTTGACTTCTATTGTTTCACTCTCTACGTCACAAATGTCTCTAGCATCAAGTGCTCATCTCTGCGCTACCTCCATTGCCTCTAATCTTGCACAAAGTTCTCGCAACTCCCTTTCTACAACACAATTGGCTAAATGTGGCTCCCCTCATCTCCTCAGTGGAATTGTGTTGACTATATATCACACATGGAGTATTACTTCAGGTTATTTTTGTCTCCTCTCCTTTGCCTGTTGTCTGCAAGAAAAACTGGTGCTTTGATACCACTTGATGCAGAACCCCCTTCTCTCCTAAGGGATGCACAACCTCCCAATCTAGGACTGATAAAGAAACTAAGTCAGATAGACTCTTTGGGTCTCTGCTAGACCCAAATCCACTTATGGTGCATACCCCCTTCCCTCATTCCAAGATTCGCTCAGGATATTCACTACAACCATGCCGAGGGTAAATCAACCCCTTTGTTCAAGCCATAAAGGACTTCAGGTTTCATGATTTCATGATCCCTGTTTTCAAGGTTATCAACCCTTCCACTTGCCGAAACCCAAAATGTTGAAATGATGAAGTCTTTGGCCACGTCCACCTCTGCTTTTGTATCACGTTTCATGACTTAGGGAATTCCATAACAGGGAACCCCAATATCTTGTCTCCTAAAGTGCCGAATTGCTGAATCCTGACATGTTCATCAATTTTTTTCGTCTCCTCAATGGGTTTTTCACTTTTTTGGGGGTTTCAGACTTCACGATTTCGTGAATCCTGATGTGAGGTTTCCTGACTCTCAAACCTCCGAACCCCGAAATAGTCAACGGAGTCTGACTCCGACTATTGACGAAAACTCGTCACCTATCCTCTCCGTTGTCCTTGGTCTTTGACGTGGATTCTTGCCACTTGTCACCTTTCCCAGCTCTCAGAACTTGAATCAGTCTTCAAATGCCGTTCCCTTATCACTTTGAAGCCCCAAATTCCGAAGCGATGCCTTCTATGGAATCAATGACTCACATTATTTCGGGCTTCCGGGTACCGAGAGTTCGAAACTCTCAATCCTGAAACACTTGTCACCACACTCCCAAATCTTTGAACCCCAAAACACCGAAATGCCAAAAACACGCCTTCACATATATTTCACATTTTGCAAATTTAGGATTTCTGACGTGAAGTGTCCCGAATCCTTGTCAACGAGCATAGAGAAACCCTAATCCCTGAAATTCTGAAATGCCACTTCAAGGATTTTTTAGTTTTCACAACTCTAGGTTTTTCAATAAAAAGGCCCCGGGCTCCTTGTCATCAGGACTTTCGTTATTCTGAATCTCGAATTACCGAAATCCTGAATTTCACATCAAGTTTTGTCGCAACTCACAACTTCAGGTTTTCTTCTCTACTAGGATTGACTCCTTGTCATCAGGACCCTCGAAATGTTGAACTCTAAAATTTTGAAATGCTGAAAGTTATTCCCCTCGCATTTACACACGACAATCCAATTCATGCTTCGAGAGTTTGAGCAACCAAGGGCTTCGTCCACACTTTAGACTTACAACCCCCGAAATGTCAAAATGATCTCAATGATCCAACAACCGTGATCAACGGTCCACATTGGATCCTACCTCTCGAAGGTTGGATTCATCCAATGCTTATCTTTCTCGTAGCTCTCCTGGATCCTACAATCCTTGCTATTTCGAGAGTTCTCCATAGATAATTTCGACCATTTGATTCTCCCCTCAAGAATCTCTATGGAATGAACCAATGTTCCTTCACCAGAATTTAACCTTCTACACAAATATTTTTCTTCCTGCCTTCCTTCGAACACTTCAAAGGCACTACCCCTTCTGAGCTTTCTCTACTAAATTCAAGCCTCGAAAAAGCGCCTCTGCTCGCACTCCTTGCGGTAGACCTTCAAATACTTCTACGTATTTGAACTCTAGACTCTGTGCACCTTCTGCGACAACAATCTTTCTCTCTTCCACCTTAGTTAATAACTCCTAAGGACTCAGCTAGCCTGCGCACACCTTTCACAGCTCCTATGCTTCGCTTACACTTCTACTGGAATGAGAAAAACAATGTCCCTCCCGATCTTCTAGAGATAAACTCTGAACCTTTGTTAACGCACTCCTTGCGGATGTTTCACTGTACTCCTTGCAGGAAATTATCTCTCAGGAAGAGAAACAATTGAAAGTAATTCTCTTTCTTCTCTCAGAATTTAAACATTTAATATGAAATCATACATTCAACTTAGTATCAAAGTAAATGTATAAGAGAGAGAATAAAACAACTATCGGCATGCCATTCAACATGTATACATAGAAAACATCATAACACCATGAGTCTAATTCAAAGCTTCATATATTAATTCAAAGCTTATGTACATGGGTTCTTCTCTACAACTCTATGTTAAAGCTCTTTTCTAATGTTCTAATGATCCAATGATACAAATATGAGGGTGTCTATATCCATTTTTCCCTCCTTCTCTCTAAACTGTCTAATCTATAATTTAGACCTACCTACTCTCATTAACTATGCATAAATGCCTCTACCTTATACAGATGAGAGAGAATTTCTCATGATCTGTTTACAATATGAAATTACGATTCCCTTTAACCATTACATTAATGCTTCAAAAACATTTCAAAAACATGCGCTGGAGGTCTTCCAACTGTCTTTCGCCTTTCACGTTGCTTGCTTGGCTGACTGCTTACGATGCTCCTGCATCATACTTCGTCGCTTGAAAATTTTCATGAACTCCTGTTCATAAGATCTTGCACAGTCTGTCCATGCTTATGAATTTTTTCTTCATTTTCCTAGTTGGCATCTTCAACTGGATTTCCCTTCCACTTGACCAAGTATTCAAAATACTCCTTCCTCCTGGTCTTTTTGCTGACTCTCTTGTCAATTATGCTTTCTATATGTGGCTTTTCAGCTACAGGCATTTTCTTTGTCCATTGAACCTCTGTCTGTTCATCCTCTACTCCTAATTCTCCATCTCTGTAAGGGTACAAATCCACAATATTGAATATCAGAGAGATTCTGATCCCATCAGGTAATTCAATCTCATATGCATTTGCCCCAAATTTCTTCAAGACCTTGCATGGTCCAATATTTTTCATTTTCAATTTGTTATATGTTCTTCTTGGGAACCTTTCTTTCCTCAGATGTGAAAGAATCATATCACCAACTTAAAATTGAAGTTCTCACCTATGTTGATCTGCTCTGCACTTGTATTCTTGATTTGAACTCTACAATCGCTCCTTGAATCGACTGTGAAGCTCCTTCATTGCTTCTGCAAAGTCTTCTACACTAGCACTTCTGAATTCAGCTTGTTCCACATATTTCAATTTAGAAACCCCCCTTGGCTGTATTCCATATACAATTTGGAATGGACTCTTACCTATGCTTCTATTGATTGAATCATTATAAGAAAATTCCTCCTGTGGTAGAATGTGGTCCCACTGACTGTGGTGTTCAGTCACTAGGCTCCTCAACAAATCTCCCAATCTTATGTTCACAACTTCTGTCTGCCCATCCATCTGAGGATGATAAGATGAGATAAAAGAAAATCTTGTCCCTATATTCTTACATAAATTCCTCCAGAAATGTCCCACAAAATTGGTATCTCGATCTGAAACTATAGTTCTTGGAAAACCGTGAAGTCTGATGACTTCTTTGAAAAATAGGTTCGCAATATGAGTTGTGTCGCTGGTTTTATGGCATGGTATGAAATGTGCCATTTTTGAAAATTTGTCTACTACCACAAATATTGAATCAAATACTCTTTGTGTCCTTGATAGTCCCAATATTAAATCCATGCTCACTGCATCCCATGGCCTCTCTGGTATGGGTAATGGCTGGTATAACCCTGTGTTTTTCCTTTTTCCTTTTGTGTGCTGACAAATCCTACATCTATTCACAAATTTCTTAACATCTTTCCTCATCCCTAGCCAAAAATATGTGCCATTCAACTTCAAGAACGTTTTGTCATGACCGAAATGTACGGCCAATCCTCCACTGTGTTTTTCTTTCAACAGATTCTCCCTCATGGAGCATTTTGGAATACATAGTTGGTTGCCCCTAAATAATAATCCATCCTGGATCATATATTCGGTCCATTGGCTTCTTCCCCTGAGAATTTGATTCTCAGATGTCTCATATTCCTCTTTAAAATCTGGGTAATCTCTGTACATTTCTTTGAGGTTATCAAAACCCAAAGTTTTGACTCTGAATTCCTGCATCAACAAACATTTCCTGCTCAAAGCATCAACAACTTTGTTAGCAGTTCCTGAAATATGCTTAATTACAAAAGTAAAATTCTGCATGTATTCAACCCATTTTGCATGCTTTTGGTTCAACTTGTCCTGTTGAGTCACAAATTGCAAAGCGTGATTATCGTTGTACAAAACAAACTCTTCAGGAACCAAATAATGTCTCCATTTCTTCAACGTTTGTATGACAACATAGAATTCTTTGTCATATGTTGAGTATTTGACCTTTTCTTCATTCAGTTTCTCGTTGAAGTATGCGATTGGCTTGTCATCCTAGCTCAAGACAGTTCCAATTGCATATCCACTCATGTCACACTTGACCTGGAACGTCTTGCTGAAATTTGACAACACCAATATTGGCTGCTCAGTGATATTCTTCTTTAGCAGATTGAAACCCTCCTCTGCTTCTTCTGTCCAGTGAAAATATTTGTGTCTTCTCTTCCCTGTGTCCATCATCGGTGTGCTAATCCCACTAAAATTTTGAATGAATTTCCTATAGAAACTAGCTAAACCATGGAAGCTTCGAACTTCAAATACACTTTTCGATGATAGCCAATTTTTAATCACCTCTACCTTATCCGGATCCATTCTCAACTCATTTGCAGAGATAACAAAACCCAAATAAATGAGTTTTTTCCTCATAACTGTCAATTTCTTCATATTTATCAACAATTTCTCTTGCTGCAATCTCCTCATCACTGTAGTTAAATGCTTCAAGTGTTCTTCTTCTGTTTTGCTGAAAATCAATATATCATCAAGATATACAATGACGAATTTTCCTATGAAATCCTTCAGAACTTCATTCATCAATCTCATGAAAGTACTGGGTGCATTTGTTAAGCCAAATGGAATAACAAGCCATTCATACAGCCCCTCATTCATCTTGAATGTTGTCTTTCATTCATCACCTTCTCTCATTTGGATTTGATGATACCCTCTTTTCAAATCAATTTTTGAAAAAAATCTTGCTCCACTCAAGCAATTCATCAAATCATCCATCCTTGGCAATGGAAATATATATATGATGGTAATCTTATTGATTTACCTTGAGTCTGTACACATCCTCTAGCCTCCATCTTTCTTTGGGATGAGTACTGTTGGAACAACGCATGGACTCAAGCTCTCTTTAACCAATCCTTTGTCCATTAAATCCTGGACTTGTCTCTTGACTTCTTCATTCTCTTGTGGCGTCAACCTGTACACTACTTTGTTTGGTAAACTAGCTCTAGGTATAAGATCAATGTGATGACTTATACTTTTGATCGGTGGCAACGAACAAGGTAATTCGTTCACTACTATATCAACAAACTCTCCCAACAACTTCTGGATTTCCTCTGGTAAATCATCCACTCTTGTACTGGTCAAAACAATTCTAGGCTTCCTGACCATAATAAATTGTGTGTCTTCCTTCTTCTTAACCTCATTAAGAAGTTCCTTCCCACTCATGAGAAGTACAATGTTGCTTACCTCTGGTTTCACTTCTTTATCCTTAATCCACAGTAACATGTGTGTCCTCCCATTCTTCTCCAGGGTGTATGTGTTCTTTCTCCCATCATGAACTACATTTCTTTCATATTTCCACACTCTACCTAGCAATAGATGACAAACATCCATGGGCATGACATCACACAATATTTCATCCTTATATCCCCCTATTTTGAATTCAACTAAACATTGTTTAGTGACATTTACCTGATGTCCTTTTTGTAGCCATGAGACTCTGTATGGGCTTGGATGTACAATAGTCTCCAGCTCCAGTTTTTCTACCATCTCTGTAGAAACAAGATTGTTTGTGCTACCGCTGTCCACTATAACCTTGCATACCCTATCTTTGGTCTTGCAAGTAGTCCAAAAAAGTCTGTTCCTTTGGGTTGGGTTCTCTGTCTCCTTCTCTGGTGTTAAGAGAACTTTCCTCATCATCAAGGATCATCCACCCTCAACATCCTCTACCTCCACATTCCATCCTTATGCTTCAGCAATGTGAGTTTCACCACCTTCTTTCCTCCTATGTGGAAACTCATAATATTTATGTCCATTTTTCCCACAAACAAAAAATTTCAGTTCACCTCCTTGGCCTATTCCTCTTCCTCTGATACGAGGAAAAGTATTTCTATCAACATACTGTCCTCTCTATGAGCTTCCCCCTCTCTTAGTTTGGGTTTGAGTTTTCTTCCCTTCTTCTTTAGATTTATGAGTTCTGTCTTCGGCAATTTCTTTGCCTCTCACTTGACTTCTACCTTGGCCTCTTTGACCTTGCTTTCGGCTCATCTTCTCTTCAACTTTCAGAGCCATCCGATAAGCATCCTCTACATTCCTAATGATCATCATGCTCATCTTGTCTTGAATATCATATCACAGACCATTCATGTACCTGGAAACCTTTTCATCATCGCTCTCCTGATGACTTGCCCTGATGTTGATATTGTAGAATTCTTTAGTGTACTCTTTCACTGTCATCAGCTTCTGTCTCAAGTTATGCATCCCTTCGAAACAAAGTGATTTGATAATCCTTGGGTATGAATTTTGCTTTCATCTTCGCAACCATTATGTCCCAACTCTTGATTTTCTTCTTTCCTTTGCAGCATTTGTTAGCTAGCAGTTCATCCCACCATAATGTTGCATGCCATTTAAGTCTTGTGATAGCATGCTTGACCTTCTTGTCTTCCTCGAAATCCTCATAGTCTAAGTACTTATCCAGATCCCTAATCTAGTTTAGAATCTCTTCAACATCCAGGTTCCCTTCATACATGGGAATCTCCATTTTTTCCCTGGCACCTATCCTTACAATAGCCCTGAATAGGCATTCATCCACAAATTCTTCGACTGCCACTTATTCTCCTTCATGTTCAGCTTCATTTTCACTTTCAGCTTCATTGATATCCCCAACATTAACTGTGCACCTATGTGATGTCTCCATGGCATCAAGCCTACCACGTAGTTCATGCATTTCTCTTTCTATTGTTGGATCAGGCATTGGTATATCTCTTCTTCTCGACAGCATGGATGAAAATGTTCCTTCTTTCCCCTGCTACAGAAAGAAAAGAAATTATTATGCGCTCTAATACCACAACTGGCGCAGACCCCCTACCCTCGAGCCGAGATATGCTCAGGATATTCACTACAACCACGTCGAGGGTAAATCAACCCCTTTGTTCAAGCCACAAAGGACTTCAGTTTTTGCAATTTCATGATCCCTCTTGTCTAGGTTCTCGGCCCTTCCACCTGCCGAAACCTGAAATGCCAAAATGGTGAAGTCTTTGGCCACATCCTCCTCTTATTCTGTATCACGTTTCACGACTTTGAGAATTCCAGAATAGGGAACCTCGATCTCTCAACTCCTAAAGTGATGAATGTCTGAATCTCGACACGTTCATCAATTTTTTTCTATCTCCTCAATGATTTTTTCACTTTTTTCAGGGTTTTAGACTTCACAATTTTGTGAATCCTGATGTGAGGTTTCCTGACTCTCCAACCTCCAAACCCTGAAACAGTTAATGGAGTCTGACTCTGACTATTGAAAAAAACTCATCACCTATCCTCTCATCTATCCTTGGTATCTAACTTGGATTCCTGCCACTTGTCACCTTTCCCAACTCTTGGAACTTGAATCAGTCTTCGAATTCCATTCCCTTATCACTTCGAAACCCCAAATTTCAAAGCGATGCCTTTTATGGAATCAATGACTCATGTTATTTCAGGCTTCTGGGTACCGAGAGTTCAAAACTCTCAATCCCAAAACACTTGTCACCACACTCCCGAATCTTTGAACCCCAAAACACCGAAATGTCGAAAACACACCTTCACAGATATTTTGTGTTTCACAAATTCAGGATTTTTGACGTGAAGTGTCCCAAATCCTTGTCAACGGGCATACCAAAACCATGATCCCCGAAATGCCAAAATTCCACTTCAAGGATTTTCCATTTTTTGAAACTCTGGGTTTTTCAATACTAAATCACAAACTCAGATTTTGTGAGTTCCTAGAACTCTTACATCTGATTTCCTAAGTTGTGAAATCCCCAAAAAACCAAATCTATGCTCCACAATCTTCCTTCGATCGATGACTCCGATGATTTCAGGATTTTGTAACCCCACTCCTCGTGTGTGCTTTCAATATTATCGTTAGTGCACTTTACTTTGGTCGGATGACTATGATTCCTTTGCACTCAGACCGAACACCTGAGATCTTTCCTCCTCTATGCTTGCTCCTCGTTTTCTGGGCATTGATCAGGCGGTCCAGATATTTCCCTTTGATCTTGCACTTTGTTCAGACTTAGAAGATTTTTGAAAAATTCAAAGGCTTCGATCTTTATTCTTCCTATGATTCTGTTCCTTGGATCTCATCTACAGCTTATGGAAAGTGTTATTCCTCCTGAGATTGGTCTTATGAAGAATTTGACTTCCTGTGCACTCCTTGCATTTTAGGGATTTCGATAACTCATATCTGAAGGATTTCTTGAAGAGAAACTCCTCTCGCCCTCTTGGAATTCTCATTTTATGGTTCTTCGACTTCTTGCAAAGTCCCTTCAATACTTAGTTGAATCATAGATCTGTGCACTTCTTGCACCAGATCTTTACGCAAGGTTCGAATTCTTGTGTATGATTGTGCACACCTTGCACCAATCTCTTTGAACTCCTTGCAAAGGGAAAGTTTTGTGCTATCTCTTCTAAGATTCATAATCAAAATAGATCCCATTAACACACTCTTTACATTCTATCTGCACACCTTGCATGACTTCAACAGAAGAGAAACAATTGAAACTTATCCTAACATCCACAACTCCATCTATTCATAAAGAAATTCATTCATTCATTCATGAAATCACAAAAAAATAGAATTGCAAAACAATGTCCACACCATGCATTGGGTCAATTTTCCTCTGTTATATTGATAAGTGAAAAATGACTGATTGTAATCAAACCAAAAACTAAAAACTAAAAACTCATAAATCTCCTACTAACTTGCAGCTAGCTAACTGCAATGATGTTACCATACCTGCTACCATCCTTACATTGATATTACCAATCTTTGGAATTAAAATAATTAATAATGCAATTTAACAACGTTGTAGTTATATAACAATTAAATAGATAACAATTAATGAACAATTAAATAACAATATCTTTTCAATTTAAATAACAAGGAAATTTTTATTTTTTTGTTTTTTATATTAAAAACAATTGAAACTACAACAACCAGACCTGCACTAACCATATCGATACCCTTAAACTAATAGCATTGCAATTTAAAAATAATAAAGTCCCTACCCTTACGTGCTACATCAACATTTAATAACCATTACCTAATTCATCAATAAAGGTACACTAACTAAACCCTTTCAAAAAGTAAAACAATAATTCTGTCACCCTACAACACGCCTTAATGACACTACTGGAATTGTCAATGGCAAAAAGGGAGCAGCTGGGAGCGCCTGCCAGAGACCAAGAGGCCACTTTTGCGCTCATGCCCAAAATTTGTTAGGGTATGACTGCTGGTGACAAAATATCAGTTATATTACCTCTTGTACGATGCCAACAATAAATTTTAATAACCTCTCCTTTTATATTACTATTATATGACATTCATTTAACTGTAATACTACACTTGGTAACCATGGAGTTCAATTGAGAGAAAATAAATTATTGCATGGATACAATTTTAAAAGGTGTAAGGTTCATTAAATGAGCTATCAAACCCAACCACAATGAAAAGCAGGTTTCAGTCATTCAGTCTCCCCCGTCTCACAACCAGTCCAAGGGTTGAAATAGAGTAGTGTTTGTGGACACTAAAGATGCATGGCCAACAGAGTTGTTGGCTTGTGATGGAGCCAACCTAGTGTTTTATTTTTCTAAATTTACTCTAATAATGTAATATAAATAATTACAGTGTTTCGGTAATTGATTCAAGGATGGAGAGACCCAAATTTTCATGCTATCAACCTGTACGCTAACAACCCATGACAATAGTCCTAGCGCAGGTCCTCTAATGGATACTGAGTTGGAAGGGGACGCCGACCCACTGAAGATTCGGGTAAGAAAATAAGGAGGACACCAGTAAAAACAACACGTGCAAAGGTGGTCTCAGGCAGTCGGGTTACAGATCGCAGACAAGAAGGGTTTAAACAGTCCATCCCTGCATCACCATGCAAATTTGTTGGCCAAAAATGCAAGCCTCATCAAAAATGCTGTCATGATTTGAGTGGCTGGGTCACGAAAATGGAAAGGAAAAATCAATGTGCAGAGACGCGGCTTCACTGCCCATCCCCAAGAGAAATCCCGACGATAACACGATTTAAAATCGTGAACTAGTCAAGGAGCGTTGCCCTGCGTGAATACGCTCTTACAAATGCACCCCGAGCTGAGAGAAAGGTAAGATCGGGTTTAATAGAGAATCAAGTAAAGGGGCCAAGGTTTAATATTCAACCAGAGTGGTTTCGCGACGCAAAGGATCAATGCAAGTAGCTTAAGGAGATCTCAGGTCTAATAGTTGGCGATGTCCCCAAGAATTTTCCTAGTTAAACTACCGCACCAGAAAAAAAAAAGAACGCAGACCTGATCAGATTGTTCTCTCGTATCGATGCAGGGAGAAGGATAGATCACAGGCCCACCTAAGATTTGTAGACCGGTTAGGTTAATTTTAATTAATTAAAAATTTCTTGTTAAACATTTCCCTTTTAATGCAAATCCTTGATAAACGTTTCACTTAATAAAATTTTCCTACTTTCAATTTGCCGAAAGATCTCCGTAGAAAGAATGGATCCAACAGTTACACAAAAACAAAATCCGAAGTAAGATGAATGAGCCAAACTCTCTAAAACCCTACACAGATGAAGTTAAACATTATGAACATCTAAGAATACCCATAAAAATGTGGATGGCAGAAGCGAAGGCTAGGGCTCTAGGGACATCTCAACGAAGGGATCACAAGGGTTACCGCTGTCGAGGCGCAGAAAAAGACAGCAAGGAAAAGGGGATGATCCGCAATCTAACATATCCAACATCATCATAAGGTTTCATATACACATTAACTAATGTTTCCCTTTTTTTTAAAAAACAAAATCGCACTTTGGGTACCTGTGACTGACGGCGAATGACCTGAAGGTGCTATCCCGCACTTGAGCTCCATGTTGCTCCCGCTTTCCAACCATCGAGACCTCACCAGTACCTCCCAACCAATCTCTAGGGGTAATTTTCTTCCCCCTTAGCCCCCTGAGCCACAAAGGGGCCACACAAATCCAGATGGTAAGTCTAGCTTCCCAGCTCGCCTCGCAAGGCTAAGCTACCACTCCTATTCGAGATGAGAAAATACCAACTCCTCACAAGCAATCAGTCAAGTCACAAATCCGGCAGTGTAACGTTACACTATATCCAATCCCTTTCTTCCTCATCTTCCCTTTCTTTTATAGAGTTTTTACCACCTCCAACTTTCCCTAAATCACATTTTAATTAAGTTTTAATAAAAATTACGAAAATATCTCGTTCGCACAAGTGTCGTCCACCCCCCTCTTCCCTCAAGTAACTATTTTCTTTAATTTATTAATTTACTCATTTCCCTCACCCACCTAGAGTCGCTCCTAAATTTACTCCTAGGTGTTCCTAGATCCCCTTACATGTTTTAAATACTTTCCTTAAAAAAAAGATGTTACTAAATTAGCTCAAATTAGCAGGCTCTTAAATGCAAATTCCTTACTATGTTGACCTTGCTTTTTACCATGAGTTCCCATCTTTCCTTTATTGAGTTTCCTCCATTACTTAGTTTCTTAATTCTTATTATTCCCCTTTTTCCCCTTTTTATTAAATCTAAGGATGATTTTAAGGATGGAAATTTATTTTAAAATGTAGAAACCTTGGCGAATCTTACTAATCCTTCATATGCCAACTATAAATGATTGGCGATATTTTTGTAAAAATATTCAAATTTATAAGGATTCTATATAGCTTTTATAATTTTTTGGTGATTTTTAAGATAAAATTATTTTATCCTA
This sequence comes from Picea engelmannii, assembly GCA_009831015.1. Taxonomy (NCBI): domain Eukaryota; kingdom Viridiplantae; phylum Streptophyta; class Pinopsida; order Pinales; family Pinaceae; genus Picea; species Picea engelmannii. Next base: position 140,111 of record ML788557.1, on the reverse strand, counting down.
TAAAATTTGGGCAAATCATTTTTAAAATAGCGAATCTCGTTTTTGGAAAAACCATGGAAAATTAGCCCATGAGGGAAATTTAGCCCCTAAAATCATCCATGATTAAATCCCAAAATGGCAGTTGCGTTATTAAATCTTTCCCATTTATTATTTATTTAATATCTTTTGTTCTTTCACGAGTTAGGAAATAATTTCTTCTTTGCAAAATTTTAAAACCATTAGTTTTAATTTAATTCTTACTCTTGTCATTTACCCCAAGAATTTTATGAAGACCTAACTATTACTTAAGTGAGATTTTGTTTGAATTGTTATTTTTATTCTAGGGTCTTTTCTTAAGGTTAGACTAAATTTTTACCCTAGAAAAGTCTTAGACTTAGGACTTAGATTCTGAATTGGGCGACACTTGGTTAGGGAAGCTGTTTAAGGATTTCTTAAGGAGTTAATGTCTTAGGGCCATCTAGGTTTGTTTCTTCAACATCATCAACGTGACGTGCCCTTCAGGATGCACTACGTGCTCCAAGGGTGCCACTCGCCTCATTCATTTCTTTTGTGCGATGTGCCCTTTATGATGCACCACGTTCTCCAAGGGTGCCACTCGCTTCTTGTGGTTCCTTTACGCGACATGCCCTTCAGGATGCACCACGTGCTCCAAGGGTGCCACTCACCAACTTGACTGATTGGTAGACATCTATAAACCCTGGAGTCAAGACTCCGCCAGGTGAACTTGTGGGAGACTAAGGGCTCTAAGGAATAAGGCCTCCGCCTTATTGCACACCCCTTAGAATCATCGTGAGAGACTGTCACATTTTTCCCTCATGGCATCGTGGATCCTCTCAAACTAGGTAATTGTTAACCTACAGTTTGAGCCACGGTGGGAGTGCTAGTAGGCTGTGGCAGGGATACTATCCACCCCTCTCCCTCAACCTCTCTGGAAATCATGTGTGGCCCCTTTACTCCATATGTGAGTCTGGTCGGCAAGCTATCATCAACCTGCATCATCAACAATCATGTCAGAACATGTCAACATCATATCATTAAATCAATGAAATATCACAGTAAATAAATCGACCCAAATAGCACACTCTCTGACTCAATCCAGATTCCAAGGGGTTCCACCGATGCCTCTGCATCCTCAAGGTCCAAAACCCTGCACACTCAATAAAACTAAGTCAATAGCACCTGTCTACATCAAATCAGTAAAAAATCATGTCATCTATCATAATGCATCATAATCAAGTATAAATGTTTTAACATCATAAAAGTCCAGATCACTTGCGAGCAAGTGTCCTCAAAGAATAAGTTTTCTCAGTGTGCCAGAGCAGGATGTTACATACACCCCCTCTTGGTCTAAACTTCGTCCCAAAGTTTCTCAGTATAAATGCCGAAATAAAAGTATCACAATATCATAAGTCTATCTATCAAACAAAAATGGAAACTGTTGGCGCATATCATATGCGTCCTCCCAGGTCACCAAGTGTGGACTATAACTGTCCCACTGGACCTTGACCTGATCTACCGTTCGATGTCATAACTGTCGAACATCATGATCTAGGATGTAGACTGGCTCAGTTGTGAGTGCTCCCTTGTCTGATACCTGCAAGGAACTCATGTCAATCACATGTGTAGGATCACTAATATAATGTCTCAAAATAGATACATGAAAAACATCATGCATACGCCTCAAAGAATCAGGCAAGGCTAGTCGATAGGCCACAGGTTCCTTTCTCTCCACAATATCGAAAGGTCCCACGAACCTTGGAGAGATTTTATCTCCCTTTACAAACTTGATTGAACTCTTATGCGGTTTAACCTGCAAGAAGACTCGATCGCCTACCTCGTAACTATGGTCAACTCGATGCGCATCGACATAACTCTTCTGTCGATCATGCGCTTCTTTAATCCTTTGTCTTATGGTTCGAATTTTCTCTTCCATTTCTTGGATCACTTCTGGTCCCACCAGGACCCTATCCTCAAGCCGATCCCAACTCAAGGGCGTCGGACATGGTCACCCATAAAGAAACTCAAAAGGCGCCATCTTAATGGTGCTCTGGTAACTGTTGTTGTAAGCGAACTCTACTAGAGGCAAGAATTCCTCCCAATGCTTTTGTTGTTCCATCACGTACATGCGCAATATGTCTTCCAAGGTTTGGTTCATTCGTTCTGTCTGTCCGTCTGTCTTTGGGTGATACACAGTACTAAAGTTGAGTTGGGTCCCCAAGGCCTATTGGAAACTCGTCCAAAATTGTCCAATAAACATCGATCCTCGATCGGATATAATCTTCTTATGCACGCCATGCAACCTCACAATCGCACTGATGAAAAATCTCACTATGTCAGGTGCCTGATATGTCGTACACATAGGAATAAAGTGAGCACTCTTCATCAGAGTGTCTACTACTACAAAAATTGATTCATGTCTCCTTGTCGTCAGTGGCAATCCAACAATAAAATCCATCGAAATAACTTCCCATTTCAATTCTGGAATGGCATGTGGTTGAAGTAATTCTACCGGGTGTCTATGTTCAGCCTTTACCTATTGACACTCTAGACATCTAGCCACATAGTTGACTATGTCGACCTTCATTCTCTTCCAAAAGAATAAGGGTTTAAGGTCTACCCTCATCTTCGTGACTCCTAGGTGTGCCATGTAAACTGCTCTATGAGCCTCGCTCAGGATCAACATCCCCAACTCGTCGTTTGGTGGTACATAAATATGACTTCTAAACCTTAATAAACCATCTCTATCAAATGAATATCCCTCATATCATGGTACCATCATTGTGTTTTGTCCGATAAAATCCTCGACTTCTTTGTACCAGTCATCATCACGCTGTAAAGTGAGAGTCTTCTCACGTAGATTCGTTTGAAGAGGAAACACCGAAAAGATGCGTGGTCTACGACTCAAGGCATCCACCACTCAGTTCATCGTTCTCTTTATGTAAGTAATCTCAAAGTAGTACTCACTAAGAAATTTCGACCAATGTCGTTGTCGCGCGTTCAGGTCTCTTTGCGTAAAAATGTGTTGTAGTCCATAATGATCAGTCCTTAATTCAAATTTTCATCCAATAAGGTAGTGTCTCCAAACCTTCAAGGCATATACGATGGCTAATAACTCTAAATCGTGTGTTGCGTAGTTCTCCTCATGCCTTCTCAATTTCCTCGAAATGTAAGCAATCACTCACCTGTCTTGCATCAAGACTCCGCCTAAACCTTCCTTGGATGTGTCAGTGCATACCAAGAAGTCTGCATCCATGTTAGAGACCTTTAGTATCGACGTTGTGGTCAACAACTCTTTAAGCCTTTGAAATTCTTCCATGCATTTCTCGGTCCAAACAAACTTCTTATTTTTCTTCTACAATTCCGTGATCGGATTTGCTATCTTCGAAAATCCCTCGACAAACCATCGATAGTATCCTGCTAAACCCATAAAACTACGCACTTATGTGACATTCGTCGGCGAAGGCCATTCCATAATAGCCTCGACCTTGGCTGGATCCACGACGATACCTTCGCCGGAGATGACATTCCCTAAGTAGTGAATCCTTGATTGATAAAAAGAGCATTTGGACAACTTCCCATACAATTTGTGCTCTCGTAGGCACTGTAGTACCAAGTGCAAGTGCTCGTCATGCTCCTTCGTCATTTGAGAGTAGATCAATATATCATCATTGAATACTTGGAAAAACTTGTACAAGTACTCGCGGAACACCTCGTTCATCAAACTCATGAATACCCCTGGGGCCTTTGTCAGTCCAAACGGTAAAACAATAAACTTGTAATGTCCAAATATCATCTTAAAGGCAGTCTTAGGGACGTCATCTTCCTTGATCCGTAACTGGTGATACCCTGATCGCAAATCGATCTTGGAGAACACCGTCGCACCCTTCATTTGATCAAACAGATCATCAATTCTTGGTAAGGGATATTGATTCTTGATCGTAGCCTTGTTCAGTTGATGGTAGTCAATGCAAAGCCTCCATGATCCATCCTTCTTTCGTATGAAAATAACTGGTGCACCCCACGATGACACACTAGGGCATATCAGTCCCAGGTCCAACAACCCTTTCAGTTGCATTTTCAACTCTTGTAACTCCGGGGTTGACATCCGATAAGGCATTCTTCCTATCAGTTCGATCCCCGATTTTAGTTCTATGGTAAACTCCAGTTCTCTCTCCGGCGGAATCCCTGGTAACTCCTTCAGAAACACATCCGCAAACTCCTTCACCACCGGAAGGTATTCTAGACCTTCCGCTACTCCCTTTTCATTTAGCACGAGGATCGCATAAATCTTCCACCCCTTGCGCATACTCTTCCGTAACTGTAAGGAAGAGACGAACCTCAGGGAAACTCCCTGGTTCCATCCTACAATCACACATCTGTGTCCTTCATCATCAACCAAGCTCAACCATTTCGTCTTACAGTTGAGTATCGCCTCATGCGATTCCAACCAATCCATACCGATCACGACATCATAAGATCCTAAGATTGTGACATACAAGTTGACCCTTGTGACAAACTCTCCCAGGTTAAGGGAATAGCCCGTAACCTTTCCTCTAACATTCTGTTTGGCTCCTAAAGCCATCTCTACGAATCTAAACTCATCCTGTTTGACTGCCTTTACCTTAATCCTTTTTAGTGCTGCACCAGAAATGAAACTCTCAGTAGCACCTAGGTCTATCAAAATACTAAGGGTCTGGTCAGCGATAGTACTTGTCATCTCGAGAACAGTCGACTGATGCTCTGCCTGGCAGTTATTCACCGCCACATGAATCTGATGGGCCTTTCCCATATCTCCCATGGTAGTGGGTCCGGCTGATCCAGACACTCTGATCCTCTCCACAGGATAGTCGCGCTAGTAGTGTGGCTCCCCACACGTCTAATACCCCTTCTTCAGCCCAGTAGTCCTGGTACCTGAAGTAGAATATGACGGCCCATCGACCTGGAATCCAGGTCTGTTCTACTGAACAGGCCTAAACTACTGCTGCTATGGGTGACGTTGTTGTTGATGCTGTGGTCCCCAATAAGGTGACCGCTACTGAGGCGACGGTCGTCGGGGTGTAGTGAAAGTGGATCCTCTTTGTAAGTTATGATATCTTGAAGTATGTATCACTGGTGTCTACTACTGTGGTGTACCAGATGAACCCTGCCTTTCTAGTCTCGCTGGAGTCCTGGTCTGACCCCCACTGATAAGCTCCTCCTCTGCTATGAGGGCCTTTTGGACAACGTCGTGCAAGGTTTGAGGCATCAAGATCCTAACCTTTGCACGCAGGCTATCATTAAGGCCAAACATGAACCGGTTGACCTTGAGCTTCTCAGTGTTAAGGTGTGGAGCATACCAGAGTAGCTCCATAAAACATGTCTCATACTCGGGCACCGTTTGACCTCCCTGTCGTAAGGCGTTGAACTCATTGAGCTGACGCTCGATGAATTCCTCTGAAAGGTACCTCTCTCGGAACCGTTCCTTGAATAGTTCCCATGACACGTCTTCAACAACCATGTTCAACTTCGGCAAGAGCATCTTCCACCATACAAGAGCGCTCCCCTTCAGTTGAAAGACCGCCATGTGGACCTTCATGTTGGAGGTATAATCACGAAGTGCGAAGCACATTGCCATATTCTCCAACCATGCCTTGGTGGCGGCACCATCCGGGGCCCCAAAGAAATCAGGAAATTTAACCTTCTTGAGTTCACGGTGAATGCTACCTGTAACGGCCGATGCACGCAGTGGAACCTCAGCGGGTGTCGGTGCCCTGGCCTCGTCTCTATCTAATTGGTTTATTAGTGCCTCGGACATGCACTGAAAAGATCTCATCATCCCAACAACATCACCAACTACTATCTGCTCCTGTATAAGAACCTGCTCGCCTCCCTAGGGATTAGACCCCTCAGGCATGGATGCTACTGGAGGCGTCACGCCTCCTCCCCCAGCACCTTGTCGTCTGCCTCCGCGACGTCCTCTAACCATGATTACCTGCACGCACACAATCAACTCGATCAACAATAGTATAATCAAATATAATCATGTCAACGAAATCTGTAGCGAATCCCAAGCCGCGGGTTGAAGCGGCTCTGATACCATATGTAACGACCTCCTCGTTATGACAACAACTCTTTAACAGGTGCATATTTTTTTATTTTTTTTTAAGGTGTGTGCACGTGTGTAAAAAGGAACAGACACACTTGACTTGACGTCGCCACCCGACAACGAACAAGATGCAACCACGATGATCACAACAAGAAGACTTAAGGCACACAACAGGTAACTGCAAGCAATAAATGACCATAGACATAAGGCGCATGACAAGTAACCGCAAACATTTAATGACATACTAGGTTATGCACAGTACGAACACAGAAGGAAGAATCCATAGTAGTATATTTTACTATTTCTGCACAGGAAAGCAGGGCGTTTAATCTTAGTTCTCTGCTCTGAAGAGAGAGAAGGTCAGATAGGCTCCTGGCTGACTACTCATCCACAAACTAGTAATCTCCATTAGGTGTGTCACAAGAGTGGAAACCCTGCCTTTAAAGGGCCCAAGACTCTTGAAATGGCACAAGATTCTTTACACAAAAATAATCACACACATAGACTTATATACTAGGCTACATGGAGGTGTCTACATTCCGCCCGACTCAAGCAGATGAGGCAATACATTGTTCACAACCAGGTATAAAAAAAATTAATGAACAACCACGTCCACTAAGGGAGACGCAAGTCAAGGACCTAACACTGACCCACCATTAGTTAAGACTCATCATTACCTACGACTCAAATGGAAACAAGTACTGATCATTTGCTTCATTTATATTTTGTTAGTCGACGAGTTATCCACCCAACCTTAAGGATGTAAATTCGATTAAATGCAATCTCCATTTACTACTCATAGTAACCTACTGTGCTTAATTCAGGGACATTTCAAATATTGAAAAATTTACAATAAGAATTCATAATAATGAAAACCTTACATTTATATCATGGTAACCTTATTACATCTTATATTACAAAAACCTGGACGTCATTAACCATCACCTTACATCATAAATGTTATCAATAACAATAAGGCTTCCATGGCATTACTATACTTGATACGTCCTTACCTTTATTATAACAACCTTACCAATAAAGTAACTAAACTGAAATGACAGTACCTTAATGATTACATCCTTACATGTTTTTAAAAAGCCTTGCAAGTAAAACAACTAAAATGCAATGTCATTACCTTATTACCTTAAAGATTACATCCTTACATTTCATATTATAAAATCATGGTAGTAAAACAACTAACTGCAATGATGTTACCATACCTGCTACCATCCTTACATTGATATTACCAAGCTTTGCAATTAAAATAATTAATAATGCAATTTAACATCATTGCAGTTATATAACAATTAAATAGATAGCAATTAATGAACAATTAAATAACAATATCTTTTCAATTTAAATAACAAGGAAATTTTCATTTTTTTTGTTTTTTATATTAAAAACAATTGAAACTACAACCACCAAACCCACACTAACCATATTGATACCCTTAAACTGATAGCATTGCAATTTAAAAATAATAAAGTCCCTACCCTTACGTGCTACAACAACATTTAATAACCATTACCTAATTCATCAATAAAGGTACACTAACTAAACCCTTTCAAAAAGTAAAACCGTAATTATGTCACCCTACAACACGCCTTAATAACACTGCTGGAATTGTCAATGGCAAAAAGGGAGCAGCTAGGAGCGCCTGCTAGAGACCAAGAGGCCACTGCTATGCTCATGCCTAAAATTCATTAGGGTATGAATACTGGTGACAGAATATCAGTTATCTTACCTCTTGTACGCTGCCAACAATAAATTTTAATAACCTCTCCTTTTATATTACTATTATATGACAGTCGTTTAACCGTAATACTACACTTGGTAACCATGGAGTTCAATTGAGAGAAAATAAATTATTGCATGGCTAAAATGTTAAAAGGTGTAAGGTTCATTAAATGATCTATCAAACCCAACCACAATGAAAAGCAGATTTCAGTCATTCAGTCTCCCCCATCTCGCAACTAGCCCAAGGGTTAAAATAGAGTAGTGTTCATGGACACTAAAGCTGCATGGACAACAGAGTTGTTGGCTTGTGATGGAGCCAACCTCGTGTTTTATTTTTTTAAATTTACTCTAATAATGTAATATAAATAATTACAGTGTTTCGGTAATTGATTCAAGGATGGAGAGACCCAAATTTTGACGCTATCAACCTACACACTAACGGATACTGAGTTGGAAGGGGACGTCGACCCACCAAAGTTTCGAGTAAGAAAATAAGGAGGACACCGGTAAAAACAGCACGTGTAAAGGTAGTCTCAGGTAACCAGGTTACAGATCACAGACAAGAAGTGTTTAAACAATCCATCCCTGCATCACCATGCAAATTTGTTGGCCAAAAACACAAGCCTCAACGAAACTTTTGTCATGATTTGAGTGGTTGGGTCACGAAAATCGCAAGGAAAAATCAATGTGAAGAGACGTGGCTTCACTGCCCATCCCCAAGAGAAATCTAGTCGATAACATGATTTAAAATCATGAACCAGTCAAGGAGCGCTGCCCTGCATGAATAAGCTCTTGCAAATGTGCCCCGAGTTGAGAGCAAGGTAAGATCGGGTTTAATAGAGAAGCAAGTAAAGGTGCCAAGGTTTAATATCTGATGCAGGAGCATCGCTCACCTACCAAGCGAGCCAACGCGTGAAAAGAGAACATACAGCTGGACAAGCCAGAAAACCTCAATTTTTGAATTCTACCTTGGTATTGTTGCGCCGCCATTTAACTAAGGGCATTCAAGGCGAGCGCACTTGTATTATGTTATAGATAGGAAGGCACTTAATACTATTAAGGATGATAGGTAGGAATTAATTGTAGATTAGACAGTTTACCTTTTGAGAGGGAAAAACGGAGTATAGACACCCTCCCTTGTATCATTGTGAGACATTCTCATTCATTTAGGAGCAAGAGAGAGAGCAGAGCAGAGAGCTTGTAAAGGAACTCCATGTACAAACATTGAATTAATAGGAAAGCTTTTATTCAATTCCATGGATGTGTTTAGTCTCTTTGCGTTGTTGATATTATGCTTTTGCATACTTGCTTCTTTTTATGCTTATCTTCTATATGCTACTTATGTGATTGCATATCAGGTTAGAAACCCGAGAGAATGAGTTTCAATTGTTTCTCTGCTTGAGCCAGGAAATTCCTGCATAGAGTGCAGTTGAATTCCTCTGCATAGGGTGCATCAAGGAGGCTAAGTAGCTGAACCTTTGTTCTCGTTTGCCCAGGGTGAATTGGGATTGTTCAAGTCGGGTAGGTAAGTGCCGCTTGGATGCGAGGCTTAGTAGCAAAGTGGAGTAAAGAAAGGCCGGGATTACTGTGGCTAGGAATGCCCAAGCCCGGAAAGACTTCAACCCTTTTAAGGTCCTTGAAGTCGGGCACAGGAAGTGCATAAAAGTCATCTGAAGGAGTCAGAGAGAGACATAATCTCAGGAGGGACAGCTCCTTGTAAGCATCTCAGGAACAGACCTGAGAAAATACCTTTGTGTCGCTGTGGAGACAGACTCCAGTGGAGTTCATACAGGGCAAAGGTGGTGAAGCGGAGGAACCCTTAAAAGGGAAAAGAATCGGTGACTTAGAATTGTCAAGGAGAAACCCGAAATCTCGAGGACCGTCCGGTTGTGGAAGAGCTACGTGGGAGATATCCTGTAAGCACAGGCGAGGAAGGGTCAAATCCCATCGAGCTTCAGGGTATCGGCATTCGGGGACTGATAAGGCGAGGATTCACCCCTCGTAGAATCGTGAACCGCGATTCCCCGAAATGGATCTGCACCGTTGATCTGGACGAGAACACGTGGCGCAGGATCCCAGAGGATCGGGGTTCGGCATTCGGCGTTTCACAGGGCAAGAGTTTTATACTCTTTGAAATCATGACTGGTGATTTCCTGAGTCAACCGGAGCCGTTGATCTCCAGGAAGACACGTGGCGGAAGATATTGAGGAGTCGGGATTCAGAGTTTTGCAGGGTCTGTGACCTTGTGTATCAGGAGGCGTGAACTCCCGAATCGCGAAATCCTGATGGAACGAGGGGTAGACAGGTGTCAATATGTAGGCCTCTCCATGGGATGTTGACAGGTGGCATCAGGGTTTCAGCATTCGGGGTTTTGTGATGCAAGTGAATGGCGATCGGTAAAATCGCGATCCCGCGATCTCCGATCGCACGAGGAAGGAGGTGATGTGGCTGAAGTGGGACCTCAAGAGCGAGTGGAGGACAGGTGTCATCGGACTTCTGCTATCGGCATTCAGGAAATCAGGGTTCTCGACGTCCAAGAGTTCTTACATCGTGGATTCGCGATCCGTGAAATCCCGAGGGAGTTGAAGAGCGTTGACTCTTAGGGCCCGTGAGAAAGCGAAGGTCCTGGTGGAGCGATCGGTTTGCTCGGTGAGGGGCAGGTTGCGTTAGAGTGGTATCAGAGCCTGAAGGTCTTGTCTATATATCGCAGGCAAGAGAAGGGAAGGAGAAAGGAAAGTACTCTGATACTCACGACTTGCGTAGAGTGGTATCAGAGCTGGAAGTTGAGTTCTCTTTGTGCAGGAAGCAGAGGGAAGCAGATACATAATGTCGCCCAGGAGAAAGAGGAAGTCACCTGATCATGAGGATAGGGACACCTGGAGAAGAGGTAGGCCAGTAGGGAATCCAGAAATGGAACGTCAAATTCGAGATCTCAGGGCGAGACTCGAAGATATGGAGGCCACTCAAAGGCATGGAGCCAACGCAGGAGAGTTCAGCGATCTTGAGATTGAAGAGGAAGCTGGGCATGATGAAGGAGAGGTCTCAGCAGGAGATGCCTCGACAGAGAGGTTGATTAAAGCCATTTCGAGGATGAGCACGAAGGTAAAGATGGACATTCCCATCTATGAGGGAAGTCTAAATGCTGAGGAGTTGCTGGATTGGATCCGAGAACTCGACACCTACTTCGATTATGAAGATATCGAAGAGGACAAGAAGGTGAGGCATGCTGTCACGAAGCTGAAGGGACATGCAGCATTATGGTGGGATGAGCTGCAGGCGGACAGGCATTCCAAAGGCAAACAGAAAATCAAGAACTGGGATCGGATGATCGCCAAGATGAAGGCGAAATTTATTCTGAGGGACTACCAGATCACTCTGTTCAGGCGCATGCAGAACCTGAGGCAGAAGATGATGACGGTGAAGGAGTACACCAAAGAATTCTATAGGCTCAACATTCGAGCTGGTCATCGAGAAAGTGATGATGAAAAGGTGGCAAGATACTTGAATGGTCTTAGGTATGACATTCAGGATGAATTGAGCATGGTTACCATCTGCACAGTTGAGGATGCGTACCAGATGGCTCTAAAGGCCGAGGAGAAGTTGAGCCGCAAGCAGGGACAGTGAGGGCGAGGCAGAAGCCAGCCACGAGGTAAAGTTGTTGCCCAGGAGAGAGCTCAAAAGCCCAAGGAGGATTGGAAAAAGCCTCAAGGAAAAGCTGAAAGAGGTGGAAACTCACAGCGGAGGCAGCAAAATTTTGAGCCAAGGAGGCAGCAAACAGATCAGCAAGGTGATTACGCTGATGCCAACATTTTCCCTCGCACCCGAGGAAGAGGAAGAGGCCGTGGAGGAGTTATCACATGTTTTACGTGTGGGAAAGACAGACACAAAGCAGTGGATTGTCCAGAGAGGAAGATGGACAGAGGAACCACTCACATCGCTGAGGAACAGAGGCGTGATGTCGAAGATAAAGACACCGGAAGTGGGAAGTCACTGACAGTGCATAAGGTTCTCTTGAAACCTGAGAAAGAAGTGGATACAGCTCAGAGATGTAGACTGTTCCGGATGACTTGCAAAACCCAGGGCTGGAAATGTAAGGTTATAGTGGACAGTGGGAGCACAGATAATCTCGTTTCGACCAAGATGGTGGAGAAACTGGAGCTAAAAACGAACAAGCACCCGAGTCCATACAAAGTGACGTGGCTGCAGAAAGCACACCAGGTATGTGTTACCAAACAATGCTTGGTAAATTTTAAAATGGGTGAATACAGAGATGAAATCTTGTGTGATGTCATTCCCATGGATGTCTGTCATGTTTTATTGGGGAGACCATGGCAGTATGATAGACATGTGGTTCATGATGGGAGAATGAACACATACACCTTGGAGAAGGATGGTAAAACACATACGTTGCTCCCAGGGAAGGATAAGGAAGTGAAGTCGGAAGTGAGCAGTACCATACTTCTCATGAGTGGGAAGGATCTTCTCACAGAGTTGGAGAAGGATGAGGATCCACAATTCTTTGTTGTCAGGAAACCGAGGATTGTTCTGACAAGCACAAGAGTGGATGACTTGCCAGAGGAGATTCAGAAACTACTTGGAGAGTTCGCTGATATCATCGTGGACGAACTACCTCGTTCGTTGCCACCGATGAGGAGTGTGAGTCACCATATTGACCTCATACCTGGAGCAAGTTTGCCAAATAAGGCAGTGTACAGGTTGACACCTCAAGAGAATGAGGAAGTCAAAAGGCAGGTACAGGATCTACAGGATAAGGGACTAGTCAGGGAGAGTCTAAGCCCATGTGCTGTTCCAACAGTACTGAGTCCAAAGAAGGATGGGGGCTGGAGAATGTGTACAGACTCCAGGGCAATAAATAAGATTACCATTAGATACAGGTTTCCACTGCCGAGAATGGACGACTTGATGGATTTCCTGAGTGGAGCAAATTATTTTTCAAAGATAGATCTCAAGAGCGGATACCATCAAATCCGGATGAGAGAGGGAGATGAGTGGAAAACAACGTTCAAGACAAACGAGGGTTTGTACGAATGGCTCGTCATGCCATTTGGGTTGAAAAATGCACCAAGCACTTTTATGAGGCTGATGAATGAAGTCCTGCGGGAATTCATTGGAAAATTTGTGGTCGTATACTTGGACGACATATTGATTTTCAGCAAGACGAAGGCTGAACACTTGAAGCATTTGGCCATTGTGATGCGAAGGTTACAGCAGGAGAAGCTGCTGATTAATTTGAAGAAGTGTTCCTTTATGCAGACAGAACTCATATATCTGGGGTTCGTTATTGCAGCTAACGAATTGAAGATGGATCCTGAGAAGGTGAACGTGATCAGGAATTGGCCATCGCCGAGAAATGTTTTTGAGGTAAGGAGCTTTCACGGTTTGGCAAGATTCTACAGAAAATTCATTCGAAATTTTAGTGGAATCAGTGCTGCCATGATGGACACTGTGAGAAAGCGGCATAAAATTTTTCAGTGGACAGCCGAGGCTGAAAGGAGCTTCAAATTATTGAAGCGAAAGATAACCGAGCAGCCAGTGTTAGTGCTGCCTGATTTTCAGAAAACCTTCCAGGTGAAGTGTGATGCCATTGGATATGCTGTTGGAGGGGTTTTAAGTCAGGATGACAGACCTGTGGCATACTACAATGAGAAGCTGGATGATGCAAAGGTAAAGTACTCCACATACAATAAGGAATTCTATGCCATCATCCAAGCATTGAAGAAGTGGAGGCATTATTTAATACCCAAGGAATTTGTGTTGTACAATGATAATCATGTGTTACAGTTCGTGATTCAGCAAGAGAAGTTGAATCAAAAGCATGCGAAATGGGTGGAATATATGCAGAATTTCACCTTTGTCATAAAGCACATTTCAGGGACTGCAAACAAGGTAGCTGACGCCTTGAGTCGAAAATGTTTATTGCTGCAGGAATTCAGGGTCAAGACTTTGGGTTTTGAAAACCTGAAGGATATGTATGCAGGTGATGCTGATTTTGGGGAAGCATACGAGGCAGCCGATAACCCAGTTCTCAGAGATAGGAGCCCGTGGATAGATTTCTTGATACATGATGGATTGCTATTCAAGGGCAATCAATTGTGCATTCTAGGTTGCTCTATGAGAGAGAATTTGGTACGATAAAAGCACAGCGGTGGGCTAGCAGGTCATTTTGGACATGAAAAAACATTTTCCAAGCTGAGCGAATCTTATTATTGGCCTAGCATGCGTGCAGACGTTAAACGTTTTGTTGACAGGTGTAGAATTTGTCAACATGCAAAGGGCCGAAAGCAGAACACAGGGTTATATCAGCCATTGCCTATACCCGAAAGGCCATGAGAAGCCATTAGCATGGACTTTGTGTTGGGTCTACCGAGAACACAGCGAGGAGCTGATTCCATTTTTGTAGTGGTGGACAGGTTCTCGAAGATGGCACATTTTATCCCGTGTCATAAGACCAGCGATGCAACCCACATCGCAAA